>JAPCYS010001209.1:0-90875 GCA_028641055.1 Alopecurus myosuroides | reverse complement strand
AAACTATAGGCGATTTATC
This sequence comes from Alopecurus myosuroides, assembly GCA_028641055.1. Lineage (NCBI taxonomy): Eukaryota > Viridiplantae > Streptophyta > Magnoliopsida > Poales > Poaceae > Alopecurus > Alopecurus myosuroides. The sequence continues at coordinate 90,856 of JAPCYS010001209.1, read as the reverse complement.
GTCATCCCTTAATAGTTCAACTCTCTTCTCAGTCCGTGATATATGATTCATCTGACTAACTCTTAGTCAACAGACTCAGTTAACACTTAACCGAGTTGCGCATGGCCATGCTTCTGGAATCATATCACTAGAGAGGGCCCAGAGAATATCTCTGCATTCGGAGGGGCAAAATCTCATCTTGATTATCCACATCATGCAGCTTGCTTCTCATTCGACCCGAACTCTGCCTTTATAACTGCCTTGTCACAGAACATCGTTTGACAGAACCTAAGTCGGTGATCCACAACTCGGATTGTGCGACAACCTCAGGTCTAAGGATTACATTGATTGAGACATGCAAATGACGACTTACTCGTTGCATCTCAATATGGGTCAGTACGACTTTCTAAACTCTTTAGCCAAGTCTGTGGACGTTGAAATGGCATCGCCATGCCCATGACAAGTGGAACCGAGTCATCAGCCAACACTCACATTAGTCTAGGGTGTGTGTCCAACACAACCTTAATGACCAAGGACAATTTAGCATGAATAACATGAATACATAGTTCCACAATCGAATCACATATTCAATGACATATATCAGATGTTCAAAACAAGGACGACTTAATAACTTTATGAATACATTGGGAATTACATCATACATGATTGCCTCTAGGGCATATTCCCAACACCTGGTGCCCGTCTTCGACTCCTCTTCGGTCTTCTGGATGCTTCCGGGGAAAATAGGCACTTCGGGCTTTGTGGGGTCCAATTCCGAGAATATTTCCAGAACCACTTTTCTGAAATCAAAAACATCAGAAAACAGGGAACTGACACTTGGCATCTTGTTAATAGGTTAGTCCCGGAAAATGTGTAAAAATGCTATAAAGAAGGGAGAAAACATGTAGCAATTGGCATAATATTATCATGGAGCATCAGAAATTATAGATACATTGGAGACGTAGCATCCATGTTCTGGGCGAGTCCTGCGCTGGATGATTCTTTGTTGTAGGCGACGTCTCTTGGTGCGCTGAACCGAATATCTTCGGGAAGGACTGCTTCTGCACCGTAGACCCTAAAAATGGTGTGTAGTTTGTCGATCGATTTGGAGTTGTTCTCAGGCTCCATATTACTGATGGTAATTCCTCTGCCCAATGGTTAAAGAATTCATCAATATTGTTTCTTCCAATAATGAATCCACTTCCTACTTCCAGAACTTTCATAGAAAATTTAGGGGTAGACATCTTAGCAAAACAGTAACAAAAACTAACATGAAGACGAAAACTAAATAACAAGACAAATAAAAGACTAGAAACTAGAGAACTAATTTTTTGGGTTTTTGATAAAGAGAAAACAAGACTAAATAGAAGTAAACTAAGCAAGAACAAAACAAAAGAAAGAGAGTGGAAGTGTGAAACTCCCCTTGGAGCAAGCTAGAAGTCCCCAAAAACGGCGCCAGAAAAAGTACTTGATGCTGACGTGATCACACGCTCGCTCGGAGACCCTAAGCAGAAAGTAAGAAGGTTTCTTGTTCCACGCAGGGTCAACAAGCGTGGACCTGCACACAGAACACAAACTTTCTCTTGTCCCCAACTTTCTGAGAAGGTTTTCAATCTTCCGGTCTTACTGAAAACTAGAGAATTAAACATATAGATTCTTGAAAAGTAATAAAAGTAAAAAACCGGAACAACAAGGAAACAATGATGACAGTGCTTGAAAGAGGGTTGTAATTATAAGGAAAATAGGACTGTGGGCCATATAGGTTCACTAGTGGTGTCTGTCGAGTACCTGACTCGGCATATCCCCCGGGTGACATACTGGGGGTTTGAGAGTAGGAAACTGATTGGCGCTGGCGATCTCGACGGTTAACAGAGGGACACAATTTACCCAGTTCGGGGCCCTCGAGGAGGTAAAACCTTTACTCATGCTTGTCTGGTTTGTATTGATGTGGTGTTTACCATGGCATCTACCCTAGTCGAGAGATTGAATCGAGAGAGAGCAGCACCTACGGTGGAAGATAATGATCAGATGCCTCACCGGGGGGGGTTCTCCCAGCCTTTATATAGGAGGCTGGGTCTTGAAGCCCTATCCGGGTATGTTTACAAACCGTAACCTACGTTAGTTGCCTCCTCCAATCCTTACCTGCAAGTCTTGCGGGTGGGCTGCAGTTGGGCCTTCTAGAAGATCGAGGTAGCTCCACGTGCCAGGCTTATGTGTAGCTTGTACCGTATAGGCCCGTTAGGGGGACTTGGGAAGTACTCCCACGTCAGTGTCTCTCCAACAAACAAACATGCTGGGTGAACAAATTACAGCTTGCAATTGACAAATCATGAATGTATAACAATACTATTATGACGAGATATAGTTCACGGGTTCTAACATTATAAGTATTACGTCAAGGCACATGGACCGCTATCCAGCAAACATCCATATCTAAAAGTCCACCTCAAGAAAGTTGTCTAGCAAATCTCTGGTATTAAGTTGCAGCAATGAAGATATTTCTTTGTGTGCAATAGATAAATGCATTAAGAACCATACGTGATGTAAGCAGTGGTCCTCGTCCGTAGACAAGAGCATCGCTCTTTTCTCCCTAATAGCAACATCACATTCCCCATCCGTCACGTTTCTGTCACTCGAGCACGGATGTAAGGTAGGAATGAACCTACCATCTAGCATATAAACCCTCTCTTGGAAGTGAAAACAACGACATGGTCAAGGTAATCATAAACACCAAAGAGCATTGCAAGAGAAGATTAAAACTATACGAATAAGTGAAGCATCTCGGATTGACATGGACAAAATAATCATAATCTCATGGTCCATCGATCCCAGCAAACACAACATGCACAATTACATAACGGTGATCTCGATCATGTGAGGCAGCTCAAGAGACTCTAAACATGGAGCAATAGGGAAGAGAACAACCATCTAGCTACTTTTATGGACCCGTAGTCCCGATATAAACTACTCACGCATCTGTCCAGAGGCGATAATGCGATGTAGAGGCCTCCGATGACGATTCGCCTCTCCAACACGATGCCGGAACGGGGATGCATAAGCCCTACATCGCACTTTCGAGGTGACGACACCTCTCTGTATGTTTCGTGGAAAATAAATCTATCCTGACGTTTGTAGGGTTAAAGGCAATTTATAGGCAAAGAGAGGTGGTGGCCAAGTCGCCTAGGGGCCCACCAGGAGCGACCTAGGGTGGGGCCACGCTTGGCACCCCTAGTGGCCCCCTCGCTCCCCTCCAACTCTTCTTTGGACTCCATATTCGTTCTAGGTAAAAAACGATCTCGTGGATTTTCAGCCCTTTCCGAGAATATTTCTTTAAGAACTTCTCTGAAATAGAAAAACTGTAGAAAACAACGCTGGCCTTGGACATCTTCTTAATAGGTTAGTTAATGGAAATATCCAAAAAAGGGAAAAAATAGAACATGTGGAAAACAAAAGTTTTTGGGTTGAAAAGAAGCATGTATCAGTGCACCTCTTGGTAGCGATGGTATACCCACAAGTTGGCGCTTAAAATGCACATCCGTCTAGTGAGAATAATGTCTTACCAGAAGACCCACTGAAGGAAACAACCTATAGTCCATTAAAAGCACTCATAAGGAAATGTACGATATGGAGATTGAAGAATAGGGGCGAAGAGGAGACAATTGCTTGAATATAAAGGTTCGGAAGGAAAACCTCAACATAGTAGATAAAAGAGGATACAATTCAGCTACGGGGTTAGCTCGGAAACATGATGAGCATAACCTCACGGAAGAGGAAAGCGACATAATTCGATAAAAAATGACAAAGAAGGTTGAAGAAAACTCCACTTCACTGGACCGGCGGGCCTTTTTAGGGGTTCGTCCGGTCACAATGAAACTCTTGGCTTGGAACCGTCGCGGGTTGGGAATGACGCGGCGATTTGTGCGCTTTTGGATGTCCTGAGGTGAAACAATCCCGATTTGGTGTTTTTGTCGGAGACTCGTCGTGATCGCTATCCGGCAGAGTGTCTTCGTAGACGCATAAAGATATTTTGTTATCATACAACCTAGTGATGGTTGATAACCCACAAGTGTAGGGGATCACAACAGTCTTCGAGGGTAAGTGTAACCCAATTTATCGATTCCACACAAGGGGGATATTTGATCATTTGCCACACTTTTTCTCCGAATTTTGATTATTTTCCCTGTGACCACCTGTCAGTGACAAATGTTATGGGAAATGATCAAATTGCAAAGTAAAATGTGGCAAATCTTCAAATCCCCCCCACAAGGGAAGCAAAAAAATACGTATAAGCCTTACCATCTGAGTTGTCAATTCAGCCACACCTGAGAAGCACTTAAAAATATATTAGTAACAAAAGGTGGAGGAAAATATTTGGTGGCGTGGTGATGGGATGATTCTCTTGTGTCCTCAACGCACCTAATACAATGGATGATTGTATAGGTGCACTAGTTCGGCGAAGAGACATCGATAGTGTTGTAATATGAAGTCAAAGAGGTGATATGTGTGATCTGAAATAATAATGGCAGCAATGTAACATGTAGCAAAATTGAAAGTAAACAGTATATCAATGGTTGGAAATAACCTAGGGATCATACTTTCACTAGTGGTAACTCTCAATAATATTAACATAATTAAACACAATATTTCCTCTAACACTATGCATGATGGACGTTACTCGAAATCGTTCCTAATGGATCTAATAGGGCGAGAATCGCGTAGGGATACAAAAGCACGCCTTAAAGTTCACGTTCCCGTCAATGGACACTCCAACCCTGTCACTTTGAGCATCCGAAATAATACTAACAAACACCACAACCTATCTCTTGAATAGTCTCTTTCTAATACATCCACAACACTAGCACTATCACCTTGGCACTGTAGAGATTTTTTTTTCACCACAAGTATCAAGAAATCTCATGATTCCATAATTCAATCCAACAAAATAAGAACAAGTTCGTGATAAATATCTCTCTAATCCATGATCCATGGAGTCACACACGGCACCAGCACTTTCAACGTGGCACCGTGGGACAAAGGTGACTCCAGAAGATTATACTAGATAAAACCAATTGAGCACATAATATCCAATACATAATGAAGGAAAAATCATAGATTCAACTACAATAATATAGCTCACGATCACAATCAAGATCACACCATACGAGAGAGAGAGAGAGAGAGAGAGAGAGAGAGAGAGAGAGAGAGAGATAACCACATATCTACTAGCACGAGCCCTCACCCCGCGGAGAGACTACTCCTGCATCATCGTGGGAGGCAGCAACGTCGATGAAGATATCCTCACTAGGTCAACTCTGTTTATTGATGGAACCGATGAACCGTCTTTAGAAAATAGTATGAAGATGAAAGAGGCAGATTTTCCATGGAGAAGGAAATGTGGAACGAATTTGCTAGCAAAGCTGACATTCAGATAGGATCAGTCATCATTGTCTGCGTCACAGGTTCAATGGTGACATCTATATGTATTTTCGACGACTCTGAAGAAGTGATCATATCAGTCCTCTAAGATATATCGACTAGTAGTATATATTAGGTTTACAAGTCCTTTTTAGAATGTATTCACCATGTACTAAAATATATTTCTGCTAATTTATAAATATATGTACAAATTTGCCATTTATTTGCCCCATCCGGAGTATCGCACGAATTTCCGAACAAATCTGGCCTGTCCGAATAAAAGCAGAGTCGGGTAAGAAAAATCGACTCAGGGATAACTGTAATATTAAAATGTCTCCCCTCCGAGATTCTTCAGGCTTCATGGGTTGCCCAACCGTTTAAAAATCGAAACCGCTTATACTCAGGCCGAGTTTGTGTTTTATTCAAACCGGCTCTCTGTTTTACTCGGTACATCTGTAAAAATCCGGACGTTCTGTACCTCATAGAGTCGTCCGTTAAAACGGTCCGTCTATAGGTTACGTGTCAGGTTTTCGTTTGGACCGCTTCGACTAGTAGATTATTAGAGGCGACCCATTTTTAAAAACCGTCTGAGGTATGCGTTTCCCAGACGGGCTTGGAACCGGCTCCAATGGGTCTGATTATTAGCACGTTATGCTCCGAACCGGTTGGGGGAACCGCCGCAAGCCTATGCACCGGAAGCGGCTGAGATTGTGGGTATCGTAGTAGTGCCTTTACCTGAATAGTAGATCATGTGTGTTACGTAGGTCGGATTTTTTTTAATTCTGCTACGTTACCCAATATAAACTTAATCATGAAACATAAATATTAATAGTAAACCATTTATTATTGCGGTATATTTCCAGCTGTCTCCCACTTGCACTTACTTAACACCTATGGCTTACTGGTTGATAAAATTTCTCTACATATCTAACAACTTCAGAAATGTGTGTTTTGCATATTATTTCGCGTCTCCACGCATCACTCATTCTCCAATGAGATGATTTAGTATATAAATTAAATCAGCTACTGGAACCTTAGTTCCTTGGCTGAAACTATGTTTCCACTATTGTCGTATAATAGGATTTCATAGTACTAACTCTCTTGGAACTTTCACCAAGTTTGGTAACAAACTTCTTGACTCAAAATGATTTTGCACTATTTTGTTCACTATGACTAATTCATGCTCTCTTGAACTATTTGCTCGTAGGTAAACATTGGAGACATGTGTGGCATGGGAGCACCTCTAGGTAGCATGGGAGGCATGGGAGGAATGGTACCACCTCCGGGTGAATTCATGGCTTACATGGTTTCTCCCATGCCTTCTACGAATGATGGGTTTGGAGACTCGATGGTTCGTGCCTAGTGCAAACGACGTCAAAGTTTTCAATGATAATGAAGGGCAAAATGGAGGTGAGAAAGAGGACGGAGATGAGACTGAATTATTGTTTAATGTGCTAGTATGAAGTAATTTGTCATGAACTATGTTGTGGAATTGTTTTTAAACTATGTCATCTAGATGATTTATGCTATGTTGAGGTTCTTGAATTTTATTTGATGCGTTTCCATCCATTGTTCATCGATTTTTTGTTTTTTGCTATTGCATAAATGGAACAAGTGCCGGTCATGCAATTGCTGCAATTTTAAGCATCTAGTGAAGCGTTGAAGTTGCTCGCATTGCAAAAATACCGCCTCTGAATTTCGTGTCGCAAGTGTCGCGCTGGAAAAGCGCGGGCACAAAATATTGTGCCTATGTTGGAGAGAGGCTCGTACAGACCCATAAGCTATTCTCGGAAATATTATCCCCGGCTGTCAGTTGATTTGGAGGGTACTCGTGATGTACTTTAGATTTATTTCTGACGGCCGGCTGCAGAGAGGTAGGCATTCTTTCGCCGAGAGATCACGGAAAGCAGGGCATCTCCCAGGCCCTAATCCAACAGCTTAAGACAATACGGTGGCAAGTTCCACTAACGCAGATGGTAGAGAACTCTCTACGCAGATGGTAGAAAGATAGAACGAGTGGTGTTACGGATAACTGTCTTGACAGAGTTCAGCCTGTAACTGCGAGAAACGGAACCCTATATGGATTCTGGCACCATCCTCCTATCGCCTTTGAAAACAGAGTTGTAGACCTGTTTCCGATGTGGCAATGAACTCGATCAATCTGCAGCTTCCGTGATGAGCTCCTTGAGAACGTATTTTAGGCCCTTCATCTTCTTCCGGGCTCTCTGCAAAGCATTTTAAATGTTAAAAAGATGGGCTTACCTTCTGATGGAATTTAGGCACAGTGTTAATTTGCCTTACCTTCTGAACCTCCGCGATTTTCATTTCAGCGTCTTTGAGCTGAGAACCGACTGTTTTCTCGGCATGTTGGAGGAGCTCCTTGTGTGACGCTTCTGTCGATGCAACCATGAAAGAACACCATGTTCAGTGGTAATTCGGGTGGCAAACGGTTAGAAAAAAAGAGAGCATTTAAATAGATTTTTTTTTTCAAGTGGCTGTATGATGAATCATTCCATTTGCTTCTTATCAATGATAACAATGGGCTGAAAACAATAATTACTACTTCAGTGGCGGATGTTTCTTATAATCATGTGACAATGCAGATTGGCCAGTCATTCTTTTACACTAAGAGCGTGTGAGTTAACCAAATATTATTCAGTTCATGCAGGAAACAACTTTGGAATCATATATAATTGAAGTGCATGTATCAGTTACATGACATAAAGTTTCCCGGCCATAAGAATACTGATCCAGTTGTGATACTTCGTGAGGCTCCGTTTTGACAAAGGTTAAACATAATTCCACAGTTTTGGAAGTTGGTGCAGAATCCATTTGTAATAAGCAGAGTCCAAAACGTAAATGTTTCTTTCCGTCACGCAAGTGCAAGGTTTGAAGTTAAACTTACTCTGCTTGTCAGCCACTCTCTTAAGTTCTGCGTGATAGGCTTCAAAATCTTCAAGCGAGTTCTTGCAACCAAGCAACTGCTTATTTACCTCCTCCTTGAACTTCTCATGAAGAACTCTTAACTGTTCTTGTTGCTCTAAAACCAGATGACAGATGGCCATGTAATATTATGTCATTTGAGTTGTTAACTTTATTCAAGAGAAACAGCACAAGGCATGCAGGAAAACAAGGTAAAGTATCAGAATTCACAAAGGAATCTTGCCACAAGTATGTCTATGAACCAAACAAGTGAGTCAAACATGCCTAACTTGTGGTCTGGCAAAGTGTGGCATGGTTAGTGTTGGGCTGTGTATAAGAAGGCATGTGTGTGTATTAGATGTACCTCTACCTAGCAATGAATAGTGAACCGAATCAAGAAATTTTCACACAAAGCTACAGTTAGTATACGAAACAACAGCTCCAAACATCCATATATTACAACAAAGAGTGGCAGACAGTAAATGAGAAAGAATCAAGCCATATTGGGTAACTGCATACTCAAAAAATGGCACATTAAGTTTTCTCAAATTAATATTTCATGGATGATTTTTAGATTTTATGCTTCAGTATTCAGATGATGAGAGATTCAGGAACAATAATATTAGGATCAGACATTGTTCAGCCTATTTCTTGGGTCTTTTATATGCGTCTGACATTCAGCTTATTATGTTATTTTCAATTTTACAATTCTTTGTTCAAGCATAAGATTCTGCAAATTGCTCGAGCTGAATAATTCAAATAGGTGAAGCATGAGTGGCACCATGGATCAACACACCAGCACATCATATCTTTATAGGTTAACTGCTCTCTGAATGGATTCAGACTAATTGGTGTCATTGTCATAAGCTCACGATTCACAACAGCACAACCCCAGATTAATGCCTACATTAACATAACATAAGCTGTACCTTTAAATGTTAATTCTAGTCGCTTTCTTTTAGATTTTCCTGCATTTACCAGCTTATCCCTGAAAGCAGAGTTAAATGTGATGCATCAAATATAGCTGCACACCTGCACCTCTAGTAGATGTGATACTTCTGTAATAAACCTATATACAATTTAGTGTGCATATGTGGGTAGATGTACTTTTTTTGGTAGCAATGGCAAAAGAGCTTACACGTCATCCTGCATCTGCGACTCAACCCCCTGGAGGTGCTGGCGTATTATCTCTCCACTAGCTGTCAGTATCTCAGAACTTTTATTGCTTGTTTCAGACTTGATCTTAGTTTGGAACCTTCCCAGCACCACCAGCAACTGATCAAAAGCCCTGGTTGCAAACGAGAATTAAATTGGACCAACAAACAATATCAGATATGAGATATGTATTTATTAATAAAACCAAAGACAGACCTGGTTAGGTAGTCATCTGGCCATTTCACTGGTTCATGGTCTGATATTACAGTTTCCTGTGTTCCTGAATAAATTAGTAAGGACATATTAGTGATGAACTGCAACCGTTAAATAAACGTGAGGTAAGCAACTTTACCTGAAGTGGCAATAGGAATAGGCGAAGGTAAGCGCCTTTTGCATCTTTTACCCTCTATTAGATGTGATTTCCTATCCAGATTTCCAAGAGGAGATTTATCAGGGCTGTCTTCATCTAAAAGCCATTTGCGAGATTTATATCCTGCTACGAAGAGTCAACTATATAAGTAACAGAACACAGATAAGGCACTTTTGGATATATGAATACTGTAATTTAAACATCTCAAACAAACATGTGGGAAGAGCTTAGCTCAGTTTATTTGTTTTCTAGAACTTTAGTAGTCAGCATTAGCAAAGATACTAATGAAACACATTTAACTAGCATGCATGCACATGCCAAATATGCCACATGTTGCTTCTGTTTCATCTGAATGACTTCACATGAGCAAGCATTTCATACAATAATAAAGAATGGGCGTAGCTTGTAAGTATACCGGCAACAGAAAGTCATTACAGCCCACTTCTTTTCAGCTTCTAGGAGAGCTTCTCCAGACTCCAGGAAGCTACCTTCTCCCAAAAGCCCGCCTGCCAAATTCATTTAGGCTTCAAAACTAGTAAGCCTAAACGAATTTTGGGAGGCGGGCTTCTGGGAGAAGCTGGTGGAGAGGAGCTCCCTGAAGAAGCCCTCCTAGAAGCCGAAAAGAAGTGGGCCTACAATATGTTTGGACAACTAACCCTAAAGCCGCAATAGGATTATGGAGGCTACGACACGGGTAGTGATTGATCGATAGTACAATTGCTATGAAAATTTATTCAAATACAGGTGATGCAATACTATTGGAGGCTCTGATCGTTATGTTTAACTGGTCTGCTTTTGGCAGGAAAAGGACGGGAGCTGTGCCAATACTATTTAACTGGTAATAGATATATAGAGAAATTGCTCAATTCATATATGAATACATAGAGAAGAATGTCTATCCTAAAGTACTATTGTCCTCGTGCAGAACAGGAGGGGTGACACTCTGTAAACTAACAGTCACCTTTGGTACTAAATGTACCACTAAATCCAAAAGGAACAAAACATATCTAGGAAACTATTATTCTGCCTGCATAAAATGCATGGAAAATTACAATGTTGGTATTCAGACCTTTCCTGAAGTTTGGAATAGAAATTTGAGCCCCTTCATCTTCAGTTGGCAAATTGGGTGAGAGATATGGTTGTTTTTTGTTTTCTCTTTTTTCTGGAGAATTAGGAGATGCACTGCTAGGTAACTCATCAGTTTTGTCCTTTTCATCCTGGAAATTAGCAATTCATTATTATGTGACAAACAGACAGTGCTCTGTTAATCTGTTACAGAGTATAAACAGAATAAATTTAATAAGACTAGGAAGTGCTTTAGAGATTTGAAGCTTACCAATGGCTCAGACCCTAGATCAGAAGCATAGGAACTTGATCTTGACCTGTTCACACTTCTTGGATATTTGGGGCTGTATGTGTCATCATGTAGCATTTTACTTCTTGGGTGGTAGCCATTTACATTAGTTGCAAAAGTAGGAATTGCAAAGTCATCCCGCATATCTCTGAATCTGTCTGCCAATGAACAGGTAAACTTCTCTCCAAGCTCACCATTTATCTGGGGACATGCCTCATGATCCCATGGGTACGTTTTTGGTTCAGGCGATGGACTAGCAGCACAAGATGGTGGCGAGTTGAAATTATTTTCTGCTGCTGTATGTGCCTGAGGGCTTCTGTCTGAAGTTCTGTTCAAATTAACATTCTCCTGGTGCAGCGATGAAGAATAATTTGCCTTGCTCTTTGATGAAATATTCTGAGAAGAGACCTTATCTTCACCCTCATTCAGTGTCGTGGCTAACTTTTTTGAATTATGCATCCTCCGAGGCACAACTTTAACCATTCCATTCAGCTGTTTCTCCCTTGTAGGGCTTCTAAAACAGCTCTCAGCAGTTTTTCCAGTTCGGGAAAAAGAAGAAAAGGAGGTGGTTTTATCTCCCTTAATCTCTGATGGTGAATTTCTAGAAGTTAGCTGTCCTTCCCTATCATCCTGTGTGGTCTTGTCGGAAATCCTGTCAGAACAATGGATCTTCTTAAGCTCTACTTTAGCCTTCCTATTCGAGCTCCTAAGATTTCTCAAGCTGCCAGAGTTATTATTTGCAGTTTTCCCCACTGTTTTGGGTGTGCATTTCTCATTGAAAACAAACACATTATCCAGTGTTTTCTGCTTGGGAGCAGAACGTGAAGTAGATAATGGTTTCTTTGCACTCTGGCTCTTATCCTGCTGCTTGGAGGCTGCTGGTGCTTTCTTGCGTCCCAGTGTGCGAGTAACAGGCCTTACTGCAACTGCTTGTGGAGTATCAGAATCTGAATCAATGTGATCAGAGGATGGTTTACTCTTCGTATAGCTAGCTGTTTGACAGTTCAGCAGATTAGGTGTCTTGATATTATCAGGAAAAGGTGACGTGTAAACCTTCTTGGTCCCTGAAGATGGTCCATTTGTGGTTCGCCTTTTGGGTTGGTCAGGTGTCTCAATATCTTCAGGGTTCGGTGGAGCAACAGCCTGCTTGGTTTGTGAAGTACCGCCAAGGATCTCCCACAACTTCATCCTGAGCGCTTCGCTCTTGGGCTTGATTTTATCACCAGAGTCCATTGCGCGCTTTCCTTGTGAACTAACAAAGGGTGTCTTTTCTAGTTGATCAAGCTGGCTGCCTTGTTCTTTTCTTGTTCCAAAGGAAAAGGTTCCTATTTGCTCACATGCATGATCATCAGGTTGTGATGGAGGAACCTTAACAGGAACGGCTTCAGGCACCTCTGTAGCAGTAGCAGATCCACCATGGTTTGCAGCTTCTTGTGAGACCCGGAGTGAAGCACTAGGAGCTTTAGGGGGTCCAGATCTTCCATCAGTTCCCTGAGACAAGTTCCTCTCGAATGCATCTCTTCCTCTTGATACAGAACTTGCCTTTGGAATTGGGATGCCAATTGAGACCTTCCCAAATTTACCAAATGGATACTGGCTGCTGGCCAAACTCCAACCGTCAGTTGATGTAGCCTAGTGCATGAGTAGTTAAATTATTAGTATGAAAAGAAGAGCTGGAACTGAAACAGGAAGCACAACCTACAAGTTTGGAGAGAAACTGCTACTCACTTTCTGGATGTTTGGCAGCACAATGTCCATCGTCACAGCTTCTGGAATACAAATAATAAACCAAAATAACTTGAGTTGAAGCTGATAAAGAGGAGAGCAAGTGTATTAGGTAAGGTTCCACCAACGTCAACTCATCTTTCAGAATCAAATTAAGCTTCACAGATGTGTAAACAGAATACTTGCAAAGACACACCGCCTAGAAAACACTCTTGTAGGAAAAAAATTGGTGGCATATGAGCAAAGGAGGGGAAATGGTTTAAGGGACAAAAAGGAATTGGTAATACTTGCATTGTAGAGTTGGCACAGGAGCAAGGAGTACTAATGACCCCTTAAATACATGACAGAATAAAGTAGGAGATGCATCATTTCGTTATGTTTTACTTATGGAAATACAGCATGTATGCCTGACAGAATTTAGAAATGAACAGTGACACAGAAATGCACAAAATATTCTTGTCAGGCGTAACTTATATGCCAAGTCTGAATTGCTATGGTGACTTAAATCTGAAATCACACAGCACCCAAGACCATAACCTGATTTTAAGTGGGGAATGACTCAACACTGAACTGTGTGAAATAAAACAGACTGCAGGAAGTAAGATCAAGTCCGATTAGCCTACTACTAGGACCAGCCTCTTGTAAGCACATGTATTATTCAAATTAGCGAACGTGACAGTTGCAACTATAGATCATAGAGCACCAGAATAAAGGGTGGTCTCAGCATTCAGAGATGGTCTTCCACAATGTAAAATTAAATTACTCGCCCAAATACAAGGGAGAAGGCATGATCTGACGGTACTACCGATTGAAACCGAGCAAACCCCAGCGGAATCACAAGTCATGGGCAAGTATCTGCCACAAAAGGCGTGCAATCGAGGCGAGATTATAAGCTATCGATTACCAAGCGGGCATCCAGTTTCAACCCCTAGAACCTCTCGCGTGCGGGTAACCAGAATGCACGAATCGAGCCAATCATTCCAGGGTGGGGAATCCGGAGTCGGTACCTTAGTTAGTTTTGAGAATCTCCTCGGAAGTCTTCTGCGAGGCCTCCGGTGAATCTACCACGAACCGCCGCGCCGTCCAAACCAACCAAGCTGATCCAAAGACGAAGAGGAGAAGAGGTCATCCGACGCCGGAAGTAGAAACGGAAGGGGGCGAGGACGGAATACAAGGGTTCAGGTGGATCTGGTACCGACGGTCGAGACAGAGGGAGCCTCACCTTCACAGCCCCTCGCCGGCGTTGCGTCGCCCGGTAGCCGCGCGCTCAGAAATCTCCGCTGGAAATCTCCGCAGCGGAAAAGTGATGAAAAAGGAAGGTCTCGGGGGTTTTGAAATTTGGGAATTTTGGGCGGAGAGATTTGTGGTCACACACGAGCCTATGTTGCGTACTTGTGTCACCAACATGCGTGGCCCGATGTCAGTGAAAGAAGGACAGGGCGCATTTTCAGAGGAGGGTGCAAAACCCGGGTGAAGTCGAGGAAAATGCATAGCTGAACATGGGCATCTGTAAGTGTTGGAAAATTCTGGAAAAAATACGGGTATACACATTCACGTTCTAAATGCGTATAGAGATTTTTGTTGAAAAATAGTTTTTTATTTGGTCCGTGTAAAAAAAGATAAAAATATGTCTAGTGAAAAGTTTTTTCCGCAAACAAAATTGTTTTTTTTGTGAAGAAAAAATAAAAAATTATTTTTCACAAAACTTTGAGCCATCCACATATTTTGTCGAGACGTACATGTAAAGTTTTGTTTCGAAACTTTTAGACATTTTAAATCACGTTGAAAATTCATTTTTCAAAAAATGTCCGCTCTCATGAAGTTCAAAGGAGGTTTAAAGCAAACCCAATGGCCTCAAATCAGAAACAAGTTCCTTCTCTGCGGTCCATGGATCGGAAATAGTCCGGACACGAAATATAGGAGGGACACGTCCCAACGGCACATCCTATATCGGAGAGCCTGCACATTTGGCAGTTTTTCTTCTATTTTTTAATTTTGCGAACCGAATTGTTTAATAATGTAAAATAAATTGTTATAAAAAATGTTTAAAATTAAATAAACAAAAATATAGATACAATGGCTACTGATTTTTTAGGTTGTGTGTAGCTTCATCCCAGATCTTATGGTGCACGTGCATATACTCTGAAGCGTTGACATTCTAGACGTTGGCGCAACCAATTCACATTAAACTTCCCACCCTTCGTCAAAGAAATTGTCATCTCGCTCATTCTTAACTGTCATGTTGCACATGATCACATAAACAGTCATCTTCTTACACATCGTCTCGTTGCTCCTTGTTCTAACGGAGTGCCAAAAAATAGCCCAACGAGTTTGGAACACACCAAATGCTCACTCTATATCCTTCCTAGTGTCCTATTGTTTTTAGCAAGCCTGCGATTTTTCTCTCCTTTAGATTTGCGGATTGTCTTCACAAACGTTGACCACGAAGGGTAGATACCATCGGAAAGATAGTACCCTTGATGTATTAGTGGTCATTACCTGATAGATGAACATTAGAGAATAGTCCTCGGCAAGCCTATCGAATACAGGAGAGCGTTGAAACACATTGATATCATTGTGAGTAACTGCCTTGCCTAAAAAAGAATTTAGATGCCACGGTTTCAAGTATGACTGTGCATTTTTTTTAAGTGTCCCTTATATTGGTCATGTCAAGTAAAGAGACAATTTTTCCACTCCCAGTACATGTAATCATGTTGCCAAATCCTAGGAAAGCCTTGATCGATAGTAAACAATGAGTGTCGGTAACATTTGTCTCTCTCCAATACTCTTTTCCAAACACATTCACCACTTCTTTGCAGAAACTGAGCATAGATGCAATCCAAGTGGAGGCACTCATGCGCAGGTACTCGTCAACGATATCTCCTGCAACCCCATGTGCAAGCATCCCGATAGATGCAATGCATTTCTGGTATGAAGAGAAGACACGCTTACCCACAACATCATGCTTGCACTCAAAGTAATCATGTACTCCTTCACTCCATCGACAATATGCAAGAAGACATTTTTTGCCATGTGAACCGACGCCAAAAATTATTTGCAGGATATGTTGGTTTGGTGGGATGGAAATAATCTTTCTATAACTGCTCATGGCCCCCCTCTCTTTCCCGGTCCAAAGCAAGGGCATGACCCGACACCGAGCCTTGGTAATTTCTAAATGTATCCTCGTTGAAGTTGTGGATGAGGGTTGTCATTGTCACGAAAATATCGATATCTTCGTGACGAAGGGATGAACCATGGACCTATCGGGTAAGGATACCCGGTCCAAGGCCCAAGATCTAAACCCAAGAGGAGATACCATATACTATTCTAGAAGGCCCAGTTGAAGCCCACCCGCAAGGCCTTGGGGTCAAGTTAGGAAATTTGTAACCGACTTTAGGTTAGGGTTTGAGTCCTCCCCGGGT
The DNA here is from genome assembly GCA_028641055.1 of Alopecurus myosuroides. Classification (NCBI taxonomy): domain Eukaryota; kingdom Viridiplantae; phylum Streptophyta; class Magnoliopsida; order Poales; family Poaceae; genus Alopecurus; species Alopecurus myosuroides. The sequence continues at coordinate 74,514 of JAPCYS010001209.1, read as the reverse complement.
ACGGTTTGGGACCTGGCCACCAATATAATGCCAAGAGAACCACCAGGAGGGGACAGGCAATACCGCACCACCAAAGCCTTGAGATCGAGATCATACTCTCGACTTGAGCAACCCCCATTGTAACCGATCTACTCGTGAATACAGATCGACAGAAGCAGGAGTAAGGGTTTTACCTCTACGAGGGCCCCGAACCTGGGTAAATCGTGCCCCCTGTTTAGCCGACGATTGTCACCAGCGTCCACAGGTTCTCCTAATCGAAACCCTATGGGTTCACCCGAGGGACTTGTTGAGATGCATATTCAACAATTGGCACCGTCTGTGGGAACGGCGGGCGCTGGATCTCCGGTATCTTCGGCCTCATCGATGACCAACTCACGTTGGAACCCCGCGACTTCGACTCCGACCAATCCGATCTGAATCGGATCAGTCATCGTCGCCCCTCACTCGCCGGAATCACGCCCGGTATTTAGCGACCTGGAGAAGAGTATCACCCTGACGTTCGGGAGCTTCCAGTTCTACACCAACAAGGACGGGATCCTCCACTTCCCCGAGCAAACCGATCTCGAAAGATCGAGATCTAGGTCGATCTCTAGCCCAGAAGCTGTCGATTCGCGACCCTATCACGCGGATCGCGACTTGGCGAAAAGCGGCGAATCCATCCGCCTCAACACCAGCAACTTTCATACCCTCTCCACAGAGGAACCTTCTCAGATCAGAAATGCCTTCCAAGCTACGCCTAGGACCCGCAAGCCATATCTGGCTCAGTTCTGCATGGCAGGATCAGGAGATCCACCCGAAGAAACTGAGCACGGCGCAGGGGAACGCGCTAACATTGGCGTCTCGCGAGCCGCTTGGCTTCGAGCAAAGGAGGCCATCCGCACGAGCAAATCACCAAAAGCCGGAGCTCCTCACGAGGATATGACCGCCTACCACTACCATCTAGTGAGAGAGGCTACTGCAATCAAAGAAGCTCGCATATATCTAGCCGAGCGGAGGAGATTAGCGGATGAGTCAAGCTAACGTCGAGCCGCATTAGCCTTGACACCTTCTGTCGGGAATCGTCCTGCGAGAAAAGGATACGCCTCAAGAACCGCAACCATGGATGGCGAGTCCCTGACCGGAATCAGTAAATCACTCGGACCTTCCCTCATGCGCGTCGACGAGGACGGAAACGTCCATCCGCAAACTCCCGCCGCCGCGGTATTGGTTGCAGCCACCTACATGCAGATAAACCAACCAGGGGAAAACGACCCCATGAAGAGCAATACAAGCAAGTTCAAAAAGGATTGGGCATGGCAGCCGCAAAACTCGCCTCCTACGATCGCAGGAAAGCAGCTGCACAGAAAGAAAATGAAGCATCCCGCGGACATAGGAGCACTTCGCCCAGGAGGGGAAAATCACCTCGCCGCGGCCGAGGAAAAGAAGCCCGACGACGCGGTGATAGCCCGAGTAGCAGCGAGGGTAGCCCGCGGGATCGAGATCGCGGCTCAAGACATCACAGCAACCGCTCGCGAAATCGCAGCAAGGAGCCAAGGAAAGAAACTGATCGTGATCAACCAGGATACAACGTGCGGTCAGACATCGCGCAAAATAAGGTGGACAAAGCCAGAGCAACGAGGAACCGCGCATGCTCCCCATCTACCTCTTCTGATGATGAGACCCGCGGCGCACTATGCTTTGCTCGCAGCATCCGCGAGGCGCCTCTACCCAAAAGATTCAAACTTAGCACAGAAGTAACAAAATACGACGGTTGACTCGAACCTTCGTCCTGGCTGTCGGATTACCTCACGGCAGTAAAATGCCAACGTGGGAACAAGAACACAGCTATGCAGTACCTCAACTTACACCTTGTAGGAGCAGCACATAGCTGGCTTGAAGCGAGACCAAAGGCTTGCTACGGGTCATGGGACGATCTACACTACGGCTTCTGCAAGAACTTCCAAGCAACATACAAAAGACCAGCGACCATCGAGGAACTGCGAGCATGTAAGCAAAAAAGTGGCGAGTCTACTCGCGAATATATCCAGCGATGGACCACACTCAGGAACACAGCAGGAAATATATCAGAGAAAGTAGCAGTCGAAGCGTTTGCAAAGGGCGCTCGACGAACAGCCTTCAGAGAAGAACTGGGACGAATCGCGCCCAAAACTATTGGAGAGCTAATGGTTATAGTCGACATATGGGCCAACGGAGAAGACTCGGTGCGCAACGAGAGGGCATCCTCGCCAGCACCCGAAGATGACCGCCATGATCGAAAGAAGAGGAGGAAATATTACGATCAGGATGATCGAGAAGAACTAGTGGCGGCAGAATTCACGGGAAATCGCGATAGTGCACGCCGTGGAAATCGCGAATGGAAACTGGAGACAGAGGATAAAACTCCCGAGGAGGACCTCGATGGATACTACACGCTACATCTATTTACTGATAAGCGCACAGGAAAAACTAAGGCAACACACCTTCTCAAGGATTGCCGAAAGTTCATTGAAATACACGAGGCCTTCTCGAAGAAAAACAGACGAGCAGTTGGTCAAGGCTACCCGCAACTCCTAGGAGGAGGACACCAGGGATTTCAACCACCACAACCCCTGCCTCCACCAGGAAACAAAAACATGGTGCTAGCCGCACTACCTGCACCGCCTGCCGCCAACCCGGGAGGCAACGCATACCCGAATCCCGCAGGACTTTTGGGGATGATACAAAAGGTTTGTCCATCTAGGAGGGTCCAGAAGACGAACACACGACAAATATGCATGGCTGTGCAAGCCCCACCAACAAAACCCGAGTACCTGAAGATGGCGGATCAACCAATAACTTTCTCCAAGGAAGACCACCCCACGGGTCTATCAACCAGGGCACGCTGCGCTAGTCATCCAGGCGCAAATCGGCAACTACGAGCTGGATCGCGTGTTCATGGACGGAGGCAGCGGAATCAACATCATCTACGCGGACACACTCCGTCGGATGAACAGGACCTTGGACGGAATCGCAGAATCAGAAACTTCCTTCCACGGGATAGTTCCAGGAAAGGCGATCCGCCCACTCGGAACAATCAATCTGGAAGTGGTGCTAGGCAACCGAAGCAACTACATCCGAGAATTTCTCGACTTCGAAGTAGTCGACTGGCCTTCACAGTACCACGCCATTCTTGGTCGAACAGCGTTCGCAAGATTCATGGCAGTACCACATTATGACTACTTGAAGCTCAAGCTACCAGGGGAATATGGCACAATCACCATCGACGGCGATTTCCAAAAATCCAACAAGTGCGACATCGAGTTCAACGAAATCGCTAAATCTTTCGGGATGCAGGAGGAACTGGAGGATACAGCAAAATTCCACGGACCACTCCGTGATGCCCCTCACGAAGAAGAACAGCCCAGAGCTCAAGTTCAACGCGAACAGTGACACCCGCAAGCATCATGTGCACCCGACAGAATCTGCGAAGACGGCGATGGTGTCCACCACCCTCTCGACAGCATAGGAAGGCGCGCTCATCGAACTCCTCTGTGAGTACTGGGAAATTTTTGCCTGGCAGCCTTCAGATATGCCAGGGATACCCAGAGAGTTCGCCGAGCACTCACTCGAAGTCTTCAAAGACGCCAAGCCTATCAAGCAGACCACCCGACGGTTCTCAGAGCCCAAGCAAAAAGCGCTCGGAGAAGAAGTCAACAGGCTACTCGCAGCAAAATTCATCAGAGAGATCAAAATATCCACTTGGCTAGCAAACCCAGTGCTGGTCCCGAAGAAGAATACTGACATCCTTCGCGTGTGCATCGACTACACGTCGTTGAACAAGCACTGCCCCAAGGATAACTTTCCCCTCCCACGAATCGACTAGATTGTGGACACCACTGCAGGTTGTCAACGCCTATCCTTCCTAGATGCCTATTCGGGATATAATCAGATCATGATGAAGAAGGAAGACGAGGAAAAGACATCATTCATCACACCTCACGGTGTATACTACTACACGACAATGCCCTTCGGGCTCAAAAACGCAGGCGCTACATATCAGCGTTGCATGCAAAAATTCCTCGCCAAACTCATTGGCAAGAACGTACAAGTGTACGTTGACGACATCGTCATCAAAACTCGAGTGGAGGACACGCTCTTCAAGGATATCAGAGAAACATTTGACGCTCTGAACGCATACAAGATCAAGCTCAACCCGACAAAATGCGTCTTCGGCGTCCCTGCAGGACAACTTCTCGGGTATTTAGTGTCCGCTAGAGGAATTAAAGCCAACCCAGAGAAGATACAAGCGATCTTGACAATGAAAGAGCCAACCAATCTTCGCGGTGTGCAACAGCTCGCAGGGAGATTAGCCGCCTTGAGTAGATTCATCGCACGATTGGGCGAGCAAGCACTACCCTTCTACAAGCTGTTGATGAAGACAAATAAGTTCGAGTGGACACCCGAAGCAAAACAAGCATTCACAGACCTAAAGCGAACACTACCGAGTAGGCGTGTCCTGGCAACGCCACAAGAAAGGGAGCCACTGTACTTATACCTAGCAGCAACAAATCAAGTCATCAGCACGGCTATAGTGGTCGAGCGACCCGAGGACGGCAAAGCGTATGGAGTTCAACGGCCAATTTACTACATCAGCGAGGTGCTGTCGCCATGCAAACAACGATACCTCCACTACCAGAAGCTCGCATACGGGGTCATCCTCACAGCCCGAAAGCTCAAGCATTACTTCCAGGAACATACCGTCACGATGCTAAACGACGCATCACTCGGTACCATCATGAACAATCCAATGGCATACGGAAGAATTGCAAAATGGAGCATCGGGCTAGGCGCCTGGGATATCATATACGCATGATGCAATTCCGTGAAGTCGCAGGTACTCGTGGAATTCCTAAGCGAGTGGACAGAATTACAAACACCAGGTCCACCCGAATACACGAGTAACTGGATCATGTATTTCGACGGGTCCAAAAGGAACGAAGGAGCTGGCGCTGGGATTGTCCTCATATCTCCCAGAGGAGACAAGTTGCAGTACGTCCTAAGATTGGACTTCCCACCCGACGATCCAGCATCCAACAACGATGCAGAATACGAGGCCCTGCTATATGGGATGAAGATGGCGATTGCGTGCGGAGCCACTCGACTGATGATTTATGGAGATTCAAACCTCATCATACAACAGACTATGAAAGAATGCGACGCTGTCGCAGAAAACATGATCGCCTATCGGGACATGTATAACCTACTCGAAGGAAGCTTCAAAGGGTGTGAGCTGAAACATATTGCAAGGTCCAGCAACGAAGACGCAGATAGGCTGGCCAACATGGGGTCCACAAACGCGCCCATACCGCCTAGAATATATTTCGAGGGGATGATCAAATGTTCAGTAAAAGTCAAAAAGACTGCGGGAGCACCCGCAGCATCTGAGAAAGAGGTTAGCCCGCAAATTGCTATAATCGAGCTCAGTCACTGTATTTCAAGACAAGTTTTTCTGGTCGAGACAGTCTGGACGCAGAAATACCTCGACTACTTGCCCAACAAACAGCTCCCAACAGACATTTGCGAGGCTCGACGGATAGTACGTCGCAGCAAAACTTTCCGGATGCTCAACGGAGAATTATACAAACAGAGCATCTCGGGAATATTGCAGAGATGCATAGCACCCGAAGACGGCAAGGAATTGCTATGAGATAACATCAAGGAGATTGCGGATACCACGCCAGCTGGAAGACAATTGTGGGCAAAGCTTTTCGAGCAGGATTCTACTGGCTCACAGCAGCCAAAGACGCAAAGGACCTAGTCGACAAGTGCAACATTTGTAAACGATTTGCGCCCAAGCCGCACGCCCCAGCTACGGAACTACACATGGTACCAATCGCCTCGCCCTTTGCACAATGGGGGCTAGACATGGTAGGACCATTGCGCAAGTCCACACCCGGAGGATATACGATCCTGCTTGTAGCAGTCGACAAATTCACAAAATGGATCGATGCCATGCCAGTCACCTCGGCCAGCGCTCAATGCGCCGTAAAATTCCTCGACTCCATCGTGTGCGGATTCGGGATACCACACAACATCATCACCGACAACGAAAGCAATTTCACAGCGAAGGAAACACAACAGTTCTGCGAAGAAAAGGGAATCACCCTCAGCTTCGTCTTGGTGGCTCACCCGCAAACCAACGGTCAGGTCGAGCGATCCAACGGATTCGTCTTAGTTGGAATAAAGAAACGGCTACCCGATCGTCTGCACCCAGTGGCAGGGCATTGGGTAGAGGAGTTACCCTCCGTACTATGGAGCCTCGGCAAAACTCCGAATCGTCAACAAACTACACGCCATTTTTCATGGTATACGGAGCTGAAACAGTCCTTCCCGAAGATGTCAAGTTCAGCGCCCCACGAGTCGTTGCTTACAGCGAAGAAACCTCTAACAAGGCACTCGCGGAAGATGTGGATGCACTCGACGAAATACGCGTCATTGCACTCGCAAGATCCGCGGTATATCAACAGTCGCTGCGCAACTACCACAGTCGCCGTATACGCCATAGAGCTTCCGTGGTAGGATATTTGGTGTTGCGGCTCAAGCAGAAGGAATGACACAAGCTCGAGCCACCGTGGGAAGGACCCTTCATAATACACGAAGTTATCCCGGGTGGCACCTATCGACTAAAGAACCCGAAGACTGGTGGCATCTACTCCAATCCGTGCAACGTTGCGCACCTCCGCAAATTCTATCATTAGGATTACCTCATTCGCAAAAATAAGGCTATACTAGACATCTTGTAGCTTGAAGAAAATACATGGCTTCTCAGTCATATTAATAAAATACATGGTTTCTCAACCATAGCTACTCATGTCCTTGATCTTTACACGCTAAAACACAGGTATACACCCCAAACACACGAGGGCTACGCCCAACTTAGCATCATAAGAAAATTTACAAATACAAAGGTATAGACAAGGTTGACACCTTATAAAGTTTCGAGAGAACTATACAAAACAACAGGATACATACATCCTACAATTACATATGGCGACGAGCAGTTTCTTGGCTAACACTCGATTAACCTCCTCAGAAGTCAGTCGAATAATCTCCTCTGCGGCGGGATGAACGACTGTATAATGAGAGGTCATATCGACAGGAGCATTGGGGAGCCTAGCCACAGAGTTAAAATTGACCTCGGGATGCCACAATCGGACAAAAGCAAGTGCTACTAAGGACCCGCAGACCAGCTGTTGGCGGACGCACTCGTGAATTTCACCTACTCGACCGAAAGTTCTGAGCAGCTGGCTCAAGTCCTCTGGACCTCTCTCCAGCGGATAGAAAGCGCGATTCATAGCTACCAGAGCCTCGTGACAGGAATCAACGAGTATCTTCGCCTGGTCCACACGATACTTCAAAGTAGCCAGAACGAAGCCTCGACTGCGGTCGGACCAGAAGTTATTTGCATGTGGTTTTAAGCTACCGGCTTCATGCGCAATATGGTTATCTACCCAATGCGCTTCACATAGACCGTCGGGCTCAACAACTACAAAGAAAGCTACAAAGAGTTAAAGAAGGAAAAGGAGGCAATCAAACAAAGTGCTAGGGGGCTCACGTGCTTACAAAGCATATCTTTGGCAACAGCTGCCAACTCTTCCATCACAAACTGCTCACGTTCGGCCGCAAGTTTTTGTTTCGACTTGGCCACATCAGCCACTCCACGCAAATCTTTCAACTTGCGTTTGCCATCCGTGACACGATCACGAAGAGAAGCAAAGGTACTAGCAGCGGCAACAAGAGGATCCAATCGTACAGCAGATCCACTCGAAGACTCCGCACCAGCACCTATTACCTGGAAGGAGATAAGAAAAGTTAAGGAACACTTCAAGATACCCCACTCGAGAAAAAAACCGCCTATCAAACAGGTGCTCGGGGGCTACTCCCATCGGGAGGAACACATAACGATCAATCGCAAAAAATCACACCTCAGATATCAAAGAACACTTCGATTAAAGGCAGAATACGGGAATACATCCCAAGGTTCATTACATCAGAAGAGCAAACTAAATAAAGTCTATCCTATGGAACCGCAGAGGTGCTGCCACTCGCGACAGGTTGCCCCTTGCAACTAGCACGAGCAATCAAGTCGGATAGCTTCTGAGCAAGGACTTCAGCCGGATCGCCGAAGGACGAAGCGCTACCTTTCTGCATGTGGTAGCATTGACGGGAAGGCTTGAGTACGCCTCGTCCAGACCTGCGACTCCATGCGCCAACGCAAACTGGATGGCAGTCTTCGCTCCACACTCAGACTGGGCAACCGAGTAAGCCTGAAGGAGATCACCCTCCAGGAAAACCTTCAGAAGACCATCTAGCGTGGGCGGAACCACAACATCCACCAGAAGACGCTCGTGCAATTGCATCAGCACTCGAATGGCATCGCCAACGAGGGAGCAGATCCCACTCGCATGTTTCTGGAGCTGGGCGCAAGAATCCGTCAGGGCGTCCACTCGCTGAACCCCGGGCAGCTCCAGCGCAACGCCAAGGATATCTGCAAAAAAGCGTCATTAAACTCCAAAAGACGACCAATCTAATCGCAGCGCAACGGGAATTAAAGTGCGACTTACCAGCGAATTTCTGAGCCAGAGGGCGAATGAAGCCAACAAGATCATTATCATGTTTGGTGCTAGCCTCCTCCAGTTGCTTCAGAGCGTCCTGGGCCTCAGCGAGATTTCCCTCGAAGTCATTCGACTGCTTGCGAGAGGATTCAAGTTCCTTTCAAGCAGCCTCCAACTCGGCTTCAAGGGTTTTCACCCGAGTGATAGCATCAGTCTTCTCGGCCTTCAGGAGATCAACTTGAGCTACACAGCAACAAACTTCAGCCTAGGGGAATTCGCATGATCAGAAAGAACAAGTAGAAGGAGCAGATCAATTTACCTTGGAGAGCTTGGCCATCCGCGACGAGTCGATCACGATCCACCCGAAGGGATACGCAATCTGCCTCAGCCAAAGTACGCGGCGACCAATGGCTGCAAGAGAGTCAAGAAGAGACTGCAAAACATGAAACGAAGAAGTCAGAGAAAGAAGAAGGAAATTGAGCCTATTCACGACTGCAAACCGTCGAGTACAGCCTCGGGGGCTACTCCCATCGGGAGCACTGCCGTGCACCCGATAAAGTCAAGAAAAGAGAAAAGCTCGAATATTGAGCCTGTAGCCAATCGCAATATATTGACTACAGCCTCGGGGGCTACTCCCATCGGGAGCACTGTCGTGCACCCGATAAAAAATCATAGATAAGCAAAATGGAGGATAATAAGGTTTACCTGGCTTTGGGCGGTGCGCAGAGGGTCAGCTGAGCTACCCGACGCTTCTTTCGAAGCCGAGGCTCCACCCGCAAAGCCAGGCAACGTATAATTCGTAGCCGCAGCTGTCGGAGCTGGGCTCGGAGAATTCTGGACAGCCCTAGCAATTGGAGTTTCGCCCGCAGCAGCATCCTTTTTCCTCGCGGAAGGGACAGAGGAAGCAAACTGGCCAGGGCTGATGGATTGAAGCCTGTCATAAAAAAAAGCATAAGGAAGGGCGAGAAGAAACTTTCGACTACAGGAAGACAGAATAGAAAAACTCACTCGTCGTCGTCGTCGTCATCCAGCATGTCAGCATTCCAGGTTGTAGGGATCCTCGACTTGGTGGCAGGAGGGGGAAGTATGTTCAAGGGAGTCACGGTGAGAGGCTCGACTGCCTTCTCAGATCCTCCACCCAAAGAATTATCTTTGGAGGTAGCTTCATCGTCCCCCGCCCTGCGGCGCTTGCGGTGGTGAAGGTCGCTACCCGACTCTTCCACGTCATCCGAAGAACCGTGCTCAAAACTCGAGTCGGCCTCAGCAACGCTAGTGTCAAGAGGGACCTCCAGGTTGCTCGCCAGAAAGTCCGAGGCCTCTTCGGCGCAAATTGGCGGGTAGCAGTTTGCTACCCCCAAACTCTATAGAAGGAAAACAAGAAGATAGAGAGAAGGAAAAACTCAGTCGACAAACTCTCTAATAGCAAAAGAAGTTGAAGCAAAGAAGAAAATAAAAACTTACATCAGAAGGAGGAAGCCTTGAAGCCTCAAATGCTGCGATAGGGCAGAGGGGGAAGGACTCGCCCACCTTCAGCCTGGTGATGGCCGCAATTTTCTTCTCGAATTCAGCATTCGAGAGTTCTTCTCGGCTCACATGGCTGGGGTCTTCACTGCCCTTGTACTCCCACATGGTCGAGGGCCTCTCCTGGAGGGGTTGGATCCTGCGCTTGAGGAACACACTCGCCAGATGCAGGCCGTTCAGCGCAACCCCTGCAGTTTGGTCGCGGAGGGCTGCTACCTTGGCGAGTAGCGGGGCGATGACTCGACTCTCTTCAATCGAGAGCTTGTGCGCCCAGGATTTCCGCCGCTTCAAGACAGCGAACGGTTTAATTCATGAGATCCACCCGCGCTGTTGTCGACGACGTAGAACCATTTCCTCCTCCACCCTTGCGCGGAGTCTATTAAGTGCATCTCGAAGTAGGAGCTATCCAACTTCGCCTGGATCCTGAAGCCGCCAGTGCGCAGCGTCTCTCCAAGCTCGGTCTCTACCCGCGATTTCTCGCGGAAGATCCGCACTTTGAACAGGGCTTTCCAAAGGCCCCAGTGCGGGAGATGCCCAGGAAGCACTCACAAAGTACAATGAATCACGAGATGTGCTGCACTGCATTTGGAGGCAAATCGTGGAGCTGTATGTCGTAGACATACAGCAAGCCAACGAGAAAAGGATGGAGGGGGAACGAAAGCCCGGGAGAAACATGATCCGCGAAGACCACGCGCTCGTTGGTGTGAGGGTTTGGTACCTCTTCTTTCTTGCCGAGGTGAACTCGCCTCTCGGTTTCGGGGGGGGGGCAGCAGCCCCTCCCTCTGCATCTCCTTGATGCTCTTGTTCGTCGTGTTGGCGGAGCGCCAGTCGCCTGAGCGCGGGGCGGGTGGCACGGGAGCATCTTCAGGTGCCTTCAAGGATGAAACAGCAGCGCTGCGTTTCCTTCCTCCCGCCATGGGAACTGGTGCGTGCTTGCAGAGGAGGAGATGAGCGCGAGGAAGAAGAAAGACAAGGAAGCAAATGACCGGGAGGTTTTTACTTTCCGCCTAAGGACAGTATATATATACGGGGCCACTCGATCTGGGCCGTTCATCGAGCAACGTGGCATCCATCACGGCTGCCACGCGTGAAGCGGAAACGAGGAGGCGGTAAAAGTTGTTTCGTGCCACGATCTTAACATCAGATCGTGCGCATTTACTGCGCGCGGCTCGTGGGAAAACTAGAAACGACGTCTCGTTTCCGGTCAAAAGCTGACAAGGTGGGCCAGCATACCCTTTTCTCACTTTGTCACGTCCCAACGGGAGAAGTCAGAACTAACAAAGTGCGCAATGACATCATTGTGCACCTCATCAGACCCGAAAGATCCTTCGGGTAGGATCCCAGACACGAAACTTGCTTAATATGGGCACATCGAAACGCGAAAACTCTTTCGCAAAAAAACCCCGGACACGAAATTTTCTTTCGTATGGGCACAACAAGGTTTCCAGACACGAAAACTCTTTCGTATGGACAGAAAACTACGAAAAACAAAAAATCCTTGTGCATAAAAACAAGGGAGATTTCTTCACTCGAAATATCTCAAGACAAAACTCGCGAGTGCATAGTTCCTGTCACTCAATCATACGATGTACTCACATCCCCTACCTGGATCGTTCGGCCGACTAGGCACATCCGGATGCCGTATTCTTTCGAATATGAAGGTAAGACCCAAAAGATCTCTCTTGAGGGCCTGGAATCGCACTCAAGCTGCGTCCTCTGGTAAATTTCCGTGTCAACAACACGAAGAAAAATCCTAGCGGACGCGCTGGATACCCCTATAGGTTAAATTCGACTCGATAAGACCTCTACGGTCCAGTAGAAATGATCACCTCATCGGGTTCGAGTCGGAAGTCTCGAATCTGTGTAGGCCAGAACTGTTTTTGCTCTAGATGCAATTAATTGGCCCTGAGCTTTCGGGACAACCAAGCTATTGAGCCATATCCTTCTGCGAAAACAGCCAAAAAACACACGCACTTTAATCACCCGATACTCGGGTATAAGGACTCGTCACACAGGGTACACGCCCTCCAGACGGAAACCAATTGAAACAATCAGCCGAAGGAATTCAAGACAAGACTTTGAGCGTCTACCCGACAATAAAATCTCAATCGAGTAAACGCTCGGGGGCTACTGACGAAGGGATGAACCCTGGACCTATCAGGTAAGGATACCCGGTCCAAGGCCCAAGATCTAAGCCTAAGAGGAGATACCATATACTATTCTAGAAGGCCCAGTTGAAGCCCACCCGCAAGGCCTTGCGGGTCAAGTTAGGAAATTTGTAACCGACTTTAGGTTAGGGTTTGAGTCCTCCCCGGGTACGGTTTGGGACCTTGCCACCTATATAAGGCCAGGAGAACCACCAGGAGGGGACAGGCAATACCGCACCACCAAAGCCTTGAGATCGAGATCATACTCTCGACTTGAGCAACCCCCCATTGTAACCGATCTACTCGTGAATACAGATCGACAGAAGCAGGAGTAAGGGTTTTACCTCTACGAGGGCCCCGAAACTGGGTAAATCGTGCCCCCTGTTTAGCCGACGATTGTCACCAGCGCCACAGGTTCTCCTAATCGAAACCCCATGGGTTCACCCGAGGGACTTGTTGAGATGCAGATTCGACACTTCGTCGGATGAATTGTATGAAGTATCGATGAAATTGGTGAAAAGAACCCATCTAAATTATCCATATACAATAAATGGAAACAATGATTATAGGGGGACAGCAAATTTCCATTGCAAAGATAAAGAAGTCGTTGATATACCTTGCTTCGGCTCATCGAACGGTCAAACAAGTGGTAGGCAACACTCTCTACCAGCGAGGTCGAGGCAACAACGGCCCCTTTTCGGATGTCTTGCCCCTAATGCGGGAGGGCAGACATGTGCTGTCAAATCTACCTGCATCGAAAAGGGTAGGATGAGCGGTGGCGACACTGGCAATGTCCGAGGAGGTCGGCGATGATGGGCGGACGGCCAAGCGTTGTTGGATCGCCAACGACTCGGTGAGGACATGTACGATGGTGTTTATAGGGCGAGGGCAGCGGCGTGTGGAGTGGAGGTGGATGGGGACAATTTCTCTCTGGCGGGAGGGACAGACTTGGGTCGTGTTTGGGAACGCGGCCTATCCCCCTCCCCCCGTTCTGTTTGGTGGGGGCGCTGGGATAGGTTTTTTCCCCAAATATGTGTCAGTGGACCAAAAGGGACCAAAATGTCCAATTTGTGGGGTGGGGGGGTGATCTGAGATCGTGTCGCCTACGTGTAATATTTTGTCTAGCGCAAACCACCATTTCGCCTGACGCTACGAGCCCGACCTATCCATAGGAAGAATGAGTATAGGTCCTCGTATACCCGTTGAGGGACACCTTGTGCTGAAGGAGGTGGGGACAAGCTCCACACAAGTTGAGCGTCATTGATCTATAGGAAAACCAAGAACAATATCAAGACCGTCAAATTGATGCCACTCATCAAGAAAGTGATCAAGCCCCACCCAATGATAATTGTGGTCAAGATTTCGTGAATCCTTGCCAAGAACTGCACTCCTGGGTGATCATGGTCTTGATGAAGGCGATGATTAGGATGTTCCTCCAAATAAGAATCCTGACGATGCTCTCATTCGCATCATGACTCATCAACCCTCAACATTGCGCCAAAAGTCACATCATCAAAAGAACATTATTGGTTGTTTTTTAAGAAGTGTCTCCACTTGTGGTCCATTGCTCAAGTTCTATGGAATTCATCTCTTTGTCTCACACATTGAACCCGTCAAATTATATGATGCTATTGAAGATGAAATTTGGGTTGAAGCTATGCAAGAAGAGCTTAACAATTTTGATCGCAACAAAGTATAGTCGTTAGTGGAAAGACCTAAGGATCATAATGTCATTGGGACCAAATAGGTGTACAAGAACAAGAAAGACTCTCATGGTAAATTATTTTGCAACAAAGCTTGTTTGGTGGCCAAAGGTGTCGGGGGGCTACCCCGGGTAGGGTCATGGTAGGTGTAAGGTGTTGTCCAAGTGTTGTCCGGGTCAAGGATGACCGACATACGGCCGGTGTAGTCGTACCGGCATACCCTGACCAACATACATGTGGTATGTCGGAATAGATTTGCAGTATAAATGTTTTGTAGGAGAGACTCGACAGAGCCATCCGAGTTTGGCTTGGAGAAGCCGACATGCGAAGGGTATCTTTGATCTCGGATGAAGGTAAATGCTACTATCGTATCCGTGATATTGCGGAGCATGTACAGGCGTGCAGGTTCAAGTTACTAGGCGAAAAGCTCTCTCCCCCGTACCGCTGAGTGCGAAGGTTCGTGGGAGCAGTGGCCAGATATGGAGGTTTTCACGTCTTGTCCAGGTGATGACCCACAAGAATAGGAGGGGTATCGTAGTACTTTCTATAAATAAGAGTGTCGATCCTAACGAGGAGAAGAAGGTGTTGACAAGCAGTTTGGATGAAGGATTCACTGTAAATACTAGCAGACATGTTTTCAGGGGGTTTTGATATAGCACATAAATAAATTACAAGTAAATAAAAGACAATAATAATAATTGCAGCAAGTGGCCCAATCCTTTCTTGAGCGAAGGACAAGACGGTTGGTTTGCTTATGATGACCAAACAATCTTGAGGACACACGGGAATTTCGTGAAGCGCTTTTGCTTCATAGAGCTAATTAATATTTATTGTTTTGATAGGTGTTATGTGGGTGAAACCTATGATAATGTACTTCCCTAACTTGGACTAATACATACTTGTGATTATACCCCTTGCAAGCATCCGCAACTATAAGAAAGTAATTAAGATAAATCTAACGACAACCTTAAACTCTGGGATCCTACACTCCCTCATGCATCGGTTTCCTAACGGGGGTTTAGGTTTTTGTCATTCCGGCAACCCCACAATTCGTAGCCGAATACACGATGCATTTCCCTATGCCCATAAAGGTGAAGTCTCATGTAGTCGATGTTCACATATGAAAGGACATTTGTTCCTAATCTTGTTTTCGGTGTTTGATCACAACATTTGGAAGATCTAATGGTTTCCCTAAGTATGCTCAGAGCCTATCATGGATAAATGCAATCATACATCTCCCTGGACATCCATACGATTGACAGCAAAAATGGAGAAAAGATAAGAAGAAAGGAGGAAAAGAAACGAGAAGGAAGAGGAGAAAACAGGGGAGCCGGCCTCCCTGGCTGGCCTGGCCGGGCCCCTAGGCCGGGCTGTTCGGGCGGTGCCCCGGCCCCAGCCTCCCCCTAGTCGGCTCCAGGCCGGGCTGTTCGGGAAGTGCCCTGGCCAGGCTCCCAGGCTGGGGTGCTCGGCGCTGCCCCCGGCCCCTCCTCTGTCCACGCCGGCCCCAGGCCGGGGTGGGAGGGGGTCTCCGGCCTCAGTCCGGCTGCCAAGCTGGCCCCACTGTGGCTCGAGGCCAAGGTGGGACTTGGTGCTGTCCCGGATGCCCCTGGCCGGTCCCTTAGGCCGGGGTGGGCTGCAGTGTGGGGGTCCCTCCCCCCAACGACCGTTTTCTCCCCTCCGGTATAAAAGAAGATGATCTTCTACCTTTAGAAAGGGTCAATCACACTCACTCTCTACACCATTGATTGACCAAGCTCAAGCTCAAGCATCTCCCCAAATCCCCAACCAAAGCTCATGATACTTTGGGATTTGGAGGAGACATCCCCGATCTACAACTCCACCAAGTCGATTAGAAATCCATCCACTCGTCCCTTAGGGATCTTGTTATTCTTAGTTCATCGGAGCCAAGAATCTTGTTGCTCTTAGATCGTTGGAGCTCGGAGCCTTGTTGATATCCCCGGAGCTCTTGTGCTCGTGGATCTTGTTTCTCAGAGTCTTGGTGGCTCTCGGGATTCGGAGAGGACCCTCCAATCTTGTGGAGTGTGCCTCATCCTTGTAAAGGTTCTAGTTGTCAACCTCAATGGCAACATAGTGATTCGAGCATGTGTGCCATTTGAGGGATACTCAGTGTTCCACTTTGGTGGCACCGCACCGCTCCAACTGAGATTAGCTTCCATTGGGAAGTGAACTTAGGGATAAATCTCCGCGTCATTATGTTTGTTTATCCCTCAACTTATCTTTACTCCTTACTACTAGCTTAGTCGTATATTCACCTTGTGTTAGCTGTACTTGCTCAACATATAGGATTGTTCATGTCGTGGTGGTGTCACGGCAGATGCCATGGGATGGCTAAAGATGTGGGGACGAAGGACGCTGGAGGCGCTCGGGGAGGGATCACGCGACGAGTAGACGCGTGAAGGATGGAACTGGCACTGCAAACAACACGATCTACCCAGGTTCAGGGCCCTCGTGAGGAGGTAAAACCCCTACTCCTGCCTTTCTTTATGTATTCTGATGTCTCACCGAGTAGCCACAGTACAATAGTTCTTGCTACCGAGTAGCTACTCTTCTCTCTCCGGGTAGAACTAGGTCAAGAATCTCTACGTATGATCCAGCCCAAGTCTCGTCCCTCGCGCAGGAGGCGGCGGGGCACCTTATATACTCGGTGCCCAGCCGGATACAGCCAAATACAAACAAGTGTCGACATTGTGTGCACACCGTCCTTCTTCCGAGCTTCCGCTGACAGCTTTGGCTTCTAAGCTTGTCCTGATGCGGAAAGTCGTTGGGCAAAACCAGGTGATCAGTCTGGTATCACTACACCAAACACAGAGTAGGGCCCCCCTATCCTGCGACGCCCTGCTGACACACTGTCGCTGTCAGGCACGCCGTCCTCATGAACAGTGCTGTGAACAGCCAAGTACGGACCCGGATACGCGGGATCCGTTGTCAGAACGGCTCCTTTGACTCCTGGCCCGAGTAGATTCCCGCCAGTTTTACTCGGACCAGCTCTTCTACTCGAACAAACATAACTTCCTGGATTCATCCTTCTGACCATCTTTTGTGTAAGACCGAGTAGCAGTCGACCGGGTAGCGAGTACCGGGTAGGCGGCTACTCGACCAAACTTCTCTTCTGACCTTGCCTTTAGCACTTGCCTTTACCCTACTCGGGGGTAACCCCCCGACAGCAGTCCCCGAAGCTGGTAGAGTCGTGCGAACTCGTTCACTGGGCCCTGCCAGCTTTAACCCAATCTTGGCAACATTGCCTTTGAACTTCAAGATGCCGAGTGAAAACCTCCGAGTAGCATTCTGGAAAATACCTTGAGTTTCTTCCCCTCCGAATAGAGCTACTTCTCTTCTCTGTAACCGAGTAAAAAGACTTAGAGAATTTTCCCAAACAGAATCTCTGCGGCGCAGAGCACAATCCGGCTTTTCGCATCAGAACTGGGCACGTGTCACGCATCCACGACCGCGACGCCTCGGTGCCCGGTAACTGACAGGCCACGCGCCCAGTTTTCACGGGGTGGGCCCACCAGCTCGTAACGTCCCATCACGCGCAGTAATCGCCCACGATCTCGTCGTGGGATCTAATGTGGTCGTTACGCGCGCGTTCTGCGCTGTGTGCGTTTCTAACCGGCCCACAGACCCCACGTCACACGATTACTGCCACGATTGATCCCACTTCCTCAACTCGTAACGGTAACTCGAGGAGCGGTATAAATACCCCCTCGGTAACTCCTTCTCCTTCTTCCGCTCACAATTTCCCCTCTGCCTTCTCGTTTCTCCGCCGGCGCAGAGCTCTCCGCCGCCACGCAACTCACTGCGCCGCCGCGAGCTCATCCTTTCCACCAAATCCTCGATCTTTTTCCCAAATTTCTTCTTCATAGCCATGGCGCGCGACGACAACGCTCGCGCCGGTTGGGCCGGCTCCGAGGTCACCGCCGAAGACTGCCAGTGGCTCGTGAACACCCGGAGGGTTCCTCCCGATGTTCGCTGCCGGCAACCTGGCGACGAGCTCGTTCCGGCTCCGGAAGAGGGAGAGCATGTCGTCTTCCTCGCGCACTTCGCGCGAGGATTTGGGCTTCCCGCATCAGGCTTTCTCCGCTCCTTCCTCGACCACTACGGCCTCCAGATGCACCATCTGCCCCCGAACGCCGTCGTCTTCCTCTCCTACCACGCTGTGGTGTGCGAAGCCTTCCTTGGCGTTCGCCCCACGACGGAGACGTGGTCCAAGTACTTCTTCTTCCGCCAGCAGAGCAAGGGTAAGAAAGACGGCGCGGACACCAGCACCGGATAACCGAGACCGGCAGCGCCATGATGGTGCAGCGCCCTGGCACCAATCATCCACGCATCAAGGGACTGGACTCCGTCCGCAAGTGGCAGAGGACATTCCTATACGTGAAGAACATGCCCGCCAAGAAAGGAGCCAAGGTGGAGGACAGAATCAATCTGCCCCCGTGGAGCAACCGAGCTCCTACCGGGCAAAACTGGAAGACCAAGCCGTCCGTCGACAAGAACCTGATGCAGATGGAGGAGCGCCTTGCCCATCTGATCGGAGAGGGGCTCAAGAGCGACGATCCAGTTGCCTGCTGGATCTCTAAGCGGGTGCTGCCGCTTCAGCAACGCATCCACCCCATGTGTTACATGAGCAGCCCCCGCGACTGTACTCGGACAACCACGTTCGAGCTCAGCAACGCGGACGTCGCCGCTCATGCGCGGTCCATCCTAACCACCGGCCTCAGAGACAACTGGCAGTATGGCTTCATCCCATACAGCCGTACGAAGCCAATCGAGCGGGTATGTGTTCCTTATCCTGTTTCTTGTATGTATGTTCCGAGTAGCTGGCCTTCTTATCTTGCTGCGATTAGCACTTGCATTCTGCGCTGAGTAGAACTGCTTAGGCTTGACGTGCTTAATGTTTGCACGCCTTTCCGAGTAGGATACTTAGCAGAATAGTTTAGGCTTAGTGTGCTTGGTGTTTGCACGCCTTGCCGAGTAGCGCTGCTTAGGCTTAATGTGCTTTATGCTTGCACGCCTTCCCGAGTAGGATGCTTCTATGCCACTCGACTAACTGTTGATGTTTCTCTATCCTTCAGGTCCTTGATTGCCAGCTTGCTGAGAGCAAGGAACGCTTCGAAGACAACTGGTCGGAAGACCGAGCAGAAGACGACGAGGTCTCCTTTGAGACCGCGGACAAGTTCAACCTTCCTCACGCCCAGACGGAGAAGCACCGCGTAGACGCGTCTGTCCGTGATTGGACTGAGGACGAAGACGAAGGTGACTGAGCTCATCCGGATTGGTCGCAAGTAGTACAAACCAATTGCCTCCTACTTCTGAGCTGTTTTCCCTTTTTCCCAATTTCACAGACGATGCTGACGCTAAAGAGGAAGGCGACGACGAGGACGAGGAAGACCTTGTCGTCAAGCCGCTCTCGGTTGCTGCTCCTCTTACCCGCAAACGGACGGGTAGCGGTGCTCAGGAGCCCCCCGCCAAGAAGAAGAAGACTGCAGTCGGGAAGACGACCAAGAAGATCGCGACAAAAAGAGCACGGGCGATCCCTACCCGTAAAGGGTAAGCACTTTCTCCTCAGCTATACGCCTCCGTTGCCGCAAATCTCCAATTCTTTTACTTCGTTATCTCTTCTCGGTTTCCTCTGCCCTTTTTCTTTTTCCTGAACATGTTTCTTTCTTTAGAGCCCCCTTGGACGCTGACGCCGCTCTCGCGCCCACCAAGACTAAGAAGAAAACGGCCATCGATGTCGATAATCTTATCGACCTCGACGATGAGAACGAGCCCGCAGCGCAGGACAGAGCGCGCGCGTCCTCTCCTGCACGAGGAGAAGACTCCGACGAGGCTCGGTACAGGGATATCGACGCCCATGACGTCGAGCAGGAGCAGCAGTCCCGCACAGAACAGGAGGCGCAGGATGCTACTCGCCACAAGAAGCCTCCTTCTCCTCCAGCCAATACAACCGAGGAGAACCAAGATCAAGACCACGAGATGCACGACGACGCCGCCCTTGAGCGGCAGGAAGAAGAACAAGAGCAGCCAGCAACAGGGGCTGCTGAACAAGAAGACCCCGCGGCCCAGACGCGGGTAGAAGTCCCAGACGCCTCATAGCAGGATCCCGCTGCCGGGCAGCGGGTTGAGACCATTGATGAGGCGGAGCAGTACCCTCTGAGCGACGCGCAACCAGGCGCCGCGCAGGGTAGCGCTCAGCCGGATGCTGCGCCGAGTAGCGCGCCTTTGGCGCCGCCTACTCAGCAGGGTACCTCCTCCACCGCGCCAAGCTCTCCATTGGTGCAGAAGACTAAAGCTGCAGCCAGCCCTCCGGCTAAGCCAGTTGCAAAGAAGATAACTCAGGAAGCTGCAGAAGCGAAGGCCGCCGAGAAGAAGGCCGCCGAGAAGATAGCCGCCAAGAAAGAGACTTCCAAGAAGCGGGCTGCCGAGAAGCCATCTGGCCCGCCAGAGGGCGCTGTTCGTCGGAACCCGGCACGTGGTGTCGCGCAAGATGCTGCCGTGATGCCGCCGCCCAAACCAACCTCCAAGCCTGGTCAGCTGGTTATCCGTGAGCCCGGCGCGGCTACTGACGCCGCTGCAGCGTCCCGCATCCCGGATCCGCCTAGCTTCCCACCTTACATGGTGAAGGTCAGCCAGCAGTACCAGGTTGGCTTAACCCCTGAGGAGAGGAGACTTGCTCTAAGGAAGGGGAAGCAGGCCGCGGCAGTGGACTCCAGACCCCCAGCCAAAAATCAGGACAAGTCCATCTCCATTTCTTCGCGCGAGGTCCAGGACAAGGCGGTGACATCTACGGGCCTTGAGCAAATGATTGATCTGGTCGGATTTATCGACGCCAAATGGGACAGCAAGGTCCTTGGTAACCCGAACTGGGACGACGTGGAATTGGGCGACCTGGATCACATGCGCGTCGATTGGAACAAGGCGGACATGGGTTACAAGCCCATGACCATCTCATCCAACACCAGCACTCTCGCTGCCAAGATGTTCGTCCACCGCAAGGCTGCAGAGGACCTTGAGCAATCTTATGCAGTAAGTTTTTATTCATCCTTCCCGAGTTGCCTTTCACTATTCTTCTACTCTCCTTCTTTTCCTTATCCATCATCCAGTCCCCGAGATTCTGGTCGAGTAGGCGGATACTCAATCGAGTTGCCGCCTTCTCGGGTCGAATCTTTATCACTTTGCCTGATTCTTTCTCCTTTTGCTTCTCAGAATAGCTTATTGAAGAGGACTGGCCTGTATCGTCGGCTACTCTGGAACCATTGCATTGCTAGGAGGCGCATTGCCGCCCTAGAAAAGGAGCGCATAGCCGACGAGGCAGCCGAGAAGGATGTCATGAACAGCACCCTTAGACTTTCTGAAGTGGAAGGTAAGCTTTTAGCTTTGCGGTTCCTGCGTTTGATGTTTACGCCCGCTTTTGCTTTCTGCTCTAACCCGTCCTACTCCGCAGGCAAGTTTAAGGCCCTGGCCGATGAGCACGCGAACTGTCGTGCCTTTGTTGAGAATGGCCAAGCCACGATCAAGAGACTGGAAGGTATGTTGCCGTCTTCTCGGCTTGTTTTTATGTTTCTTTCTTCGCTACTCTGCTAACCATGCTTTGCTCTCCGCAGAAGATCATAAGAAGTTCGTCGAGGAGCATCTTGACTGTCTCAAGCCTGCTGAGGTGCAGCAGCAACTGTCCAGCCAAGCTGTCGAGCTAATGAAAGAACATGCTACCGAGATGGAAGCTCTCCAGACCCAGCTGCAGACTGCGCTCCAAGATGCCCTCAACTTAGCAGCCGAGAAGAAAAGTTTGGTTGCCGAGAAGGAGAAAAACGAAGCAGCGGCTAAGGCCAAGGAGAGAGCCCTTGAGCAGGAGTGCGAGGTGCTGAATAAGACCAATGCTAACCTCTTCGCTCAGCTGGACGGGCTCCGCTTGATTGAAGAGAGGCACCTAGCCGACGAGGAATTGTGGAAGAACAAGCTTCAGGGGTTACTCTACGATCTGAACAGTACATGCCCTCTTTTCTGCGTCTCTGTTACTCGGTTCATTTTCTACTCTGCTTCCGTCTCCGATCTTCTCAATAGCTCTTATAGAAGTCTTCCCCGGCCTTGAGTCTTCGTGCAAGCCTGCCTTGGCAAAGGCCCGAGCAGCTCGCGCCGAGAAGGGCGAGCCCACGGACACCAAGGTAGAAATTGAAGAATGCCTCCTCGTCATGCAAGGTCAGCTTCAACGTCTAGGAGGAGTGGGCACCGAGCTGGTGCGCATTGCCTTCAAGCTCCACGACCTCTTCTGGCCTCAGGATTCCGCGCCAACAACAATCCATGGACTCGCCTTGAAGCTGAACAGCGTGAAGGCCGAGCTAAAGAAGTGGCGGGCGTCTGGAGCTCGGGCAGGCGCCGACATGATGCTGCTGTTCGTCACCAGTTGGTACGAAAATCTCAACCTGCAAGTCGTCCGCGAGATGCGCGAGGACTCCAAGTGGGAGACGGATTCCGACTGCGTGGCTATCCGCCAGCTCGTGGCACACGAGGTCGCCCAGTACGCGGACACCGCGACCTTCATCGACGGCCTCACCGAGCCCGACACCGAGGTGGACGAAGGCGAGGAGGAGGGCGAAGACGAAGAGACGGACGAGGAGGAGATGGACTTGAGCTTCTTCGACCGACCCGCCGACGACACCGGGAAGGGGAAGGCCGCATTCGTCGGGGTAGCGATGAGGAAGACGAGGGCGAGAAGATGTCGATCGACACCGCCGCGCTCGAGTTCGGCACCTCGTCCGGAGCTGCCCTCGATGACACAGTTAGCCTCCGCGCCCAAGCGACTGCCTCCACCTCGGCGACGGGGCCCATCTCGGTGGCCACAGCCACTTCAGATCAGGCTGCCACTGAGACAGACGCAGACACCACGAAGAACGATGTCGCCAGCTCGGAAGCAGATGCTACCAAGGCCAGTACTGAAGATGAAGCGGCCAAGGCCAACACCGAGAACGTTGCTACCTCGACCTGATTTTCTCCTGCAATCTTATCCTTCAAACACTTATCAGATCCCCGGGATGCCGGGTGCAGATGTATCGAAACAATTATCCTTGTCGTTTGCTACTCAGTTTTATTCACGTTTGATTTTTAACTTAGTCACTTTGAGCAACTTTGGCTCGAATGCCGGGTTGCGTTATCATGCGAGTCCCCGAGTTGCATTTCTTATTCGCTCTTCCTTTTTATCTCAGCTCTTACCCGCAACTTGTTGCTTTTTTGGTATTCGAGTCACAAGAATTCAAAGTTGGAGTTGCAAATACTTAGCCACTTAGAAATACTCATAGTAACGCAGCCCACCACTTAGCCGAGAAGGAGTTAACAAGAAACGACAATAAAAGACATCCTACTCGGTTCCTGCACTTTTTCTTTCCTTAGTAATTTTTCTTCTGCTCATTGACATTTTGCTTGTTCTCTTGCTTGGCATGAAGCCGGGTTTCGGACAGCAGCAGAGTCGAAGAGTTGGCATGTAGGTTTAAACACAATACTAGATGTACTCGTGAAATTTTAAGCAGAGCAACCGAGTGGAAAAAGTAAAGCCGGGTAGGAACACACAGAGCAAGTTTAGGCGAGGGCAGTCCCCGAGCTGGATTTCAGATTGCAGGGTAGAATTTTAACTCGGATAAGAGAGTACATACACATCTTTGCTCACGAATGAAAGCGACGAAGTAGGGCTACATTCCAAGGGCGCTTGGATTCCTCTCCAGCTTTATCTGCCATGTTCGCCTGTGATGGACGCATGTCCACGAGATAATAGGCATCATTGTGCAGCGCTTTGCTCACAATGAAGGGCCCTTCCCATGGAGGAGACAATTTGTGCATCCCGGCTGTGCGCTGCACAAGCCTGAGGACCATGTCTCCTTCTCGGCAAACCCTTGGGTTCACCTTTCGGCTATGATAACGCCGCAGGTTTTGCTGGTAGATAGCCGAACGTGACAGAGTAAGCTCTCTTGCTTCTTCGAGCAGGTCAACGTCGTCTTCTCGAGCTTCTCTCGCCTCTACCTCAGTGTAGAGGGTTACTCGAGGGGAGTCATGCTCTAAGTCTATTGGCAACACGGCCTCAGCCCCGTATACCAAGAAGAATGGCGTGTAGCCGGTTGACCGGTTAGGGGTAGTCCTTAGACTCCACAACACCGCTGGCAACTCGTCTAGCCAACACCCAGGTGTTTTCAGCAGCGGCTCAATCAGCCTCGGCTTTATGCCTGCTAGCACCATGCCGTTTGCTCTTTCCACTTGCCCATTGGAGGCGGGGTGCGCAACGGATGCGACATCTAGTCGGATGTGCTTATCTCTGCAGAACCGCACCATTGCTCCCTCTGCGAAATTTGTGTCGTTGTCGGTGATGATGCTGTGCGGGTAGCCGTATCTCAGGATCACATCCTTTAAGAATCTCACGGCTGTAGCTCCATCGCACTTCCGAATAGGCTTCACTTCAATCCACTTGGTGAACTTGTCCACCATGACCAAGATGTGTGTCATGTTGCCTTTAGCTGGCTTGAAGGGGCCAACCATATCCAGGCACCATACGGCAAACGGCCATGTGATAGGAATTGTCTTCAACTCGGAAGCAGGCATGTGAATATTACTCGCGAACATCTGGCAGCCATTGCACTTCCTCACAATGTCTTCAGCTTGCTGCAGAGCTGTGAGCCAATAGAAGCCATGCCGAAAAGCTTTCTTGACCAATGCCCGAGAAGAAGCGTGGTGCCCGCATTCTCCTCGGTGTATCTCTAACAGAATTTCTCCTCCTTCTTCTGGGTCCACACAACGTTGCAGTACGCCGGTGGCACTTCTTTTGTGCAGCACATCTTTGAATATAGTGTAGCCCTTGGAGCTTCTCTGAATCTGTCTTGCGGTCACCTCATCTTCTGGTAGGGTGCCGTCCCTTAGAAAGGATAATATGGGCATGGCCCAACTCGGTGTCTCCCGTGCGGGAAACACTGGTTCGTCCACTTCCATTGGGACAAGCACTTCTGGTTGCTCTTTAGGGTTTGGAGCACTTCTCTGGAGCCCAGAACGATTGGCAAGGACCTCCTCAATGAATGCGACAGTCCCCGGGTTAAGGACAGCAGTCCCCGAGTATGGAGTGGCAGTCCCCGAGTAGGGAGCGGCAGTCCCCGGGTTCGCTGTTGCATTCTCCCAGTCAATCTCCATTGGAACAGATTCTTCACTTGGCAGAGAAGGAACGAATATGGATTCCGAGTTGGGAGAAGGCTTGATGGATGGCTTCCTCAAGTGCTCCAAGGCAACCCCCGCCGGGATGGATTGCCGAGAAGATCCCAACTTGGACAGCTCGTCTGCCGCTTCGTTCTCTGCTCGGTGAATGTGCTGGAACTCGCAGCCTTCGAAGAATCCAGTCATAGACTGTACCAGGAAGCGATATGATGCCATGTTGGCATCTAGAGCATCCCAAGTGCCAGAGACTTGCTGCACCACCAGATCTGAATCGCCATAGCATATAATGCGCTGCACGCCAACTTCCTTGGCTACTCGCAAGCCGTGTACCACTGCCTCGTACTCTGCTACGTTGTTGGACGCCTTGAAATGAATCTGTAGCACGTACTTGAGTTGGTCTCGCTTGGGTGACGTAAGCACTACGCCAGCGCCAAGGCCCTCCTTCACCTTCGAGCCATCAAAGTGCATCTTCCAGTAATTGGAAACCGGAGCAGGAGGCTCGTACTGCACCTCAGCCCAATCCACCAGAAACTCCGCCAGAATCTGAGACTTGATGGCTTCTCTTCTCGCATACACGGGTGCATACGCGGCTAGCTCGATTGCCCACTTGGCTACTCGACCACTCGCCTCCTTGTTGCCCATGATATCCGAGATGGGAGCAGAGCTCACAACCGTGATAGGATGTTCTTGGAAGTAATGCTTTAGCTTCTTGGCGCCCAGGTACACGCCATAGGTCATTTTCTGGTAATGTGGGTAGTTCTGCTTGGAGCTGGATAGCACTTCACTGAGATAGTATACCGGGCGCTGCACACTCTTGCCTTCTTCTTCTCGCTCCACCACAATCACCACGCTGACTACTCGGTTAGTGGCGGCAATGTATAGCAGCATTGGCTCTTTGGGTAGCGGACTAGCCAAGATGGGAGCGCTAGCCAGCATTGCCTTCAGCTCGTTGAATGCCACATCCGCTTGCGGAGTCCAGACAAACTTGTCGCTTTTCTTCATCAGCTGGTACAGAGGCAGGGCCTTCTCGCCCATTCGGCCCAGGAAACGGCTCAGAGATGCCAAGCAACCAGTGAATTTTTGCACATCCTTCAGGGATCTTGGTAAAGACATGCTCTCAATAGCTTTTATCTTTGAAGGATTGGCCTCAATGCCCCGACTAGATACCAGGAAGCCGAGTAGCTTGCCAGTCGGGACGCCAAAGGTACACTTACTCGGATTCAGCTTCATTTTGTACTTGCGCAGGTTAGCAAAGGTTTCCTCAAGGTCGGCAAGCAGAGTATGTGTTTTATTCGTTTTGATGACAATGTCATCTACGTACACCTGCACATTCTTGCCGAGCTGATCGTGCAAGCATTTCTGCATGCATCTCTGATAGGTTGCACCCGCATTCCTCAAGCCGAAACACATGACACGATTGCAATAAGCCCCGTACGGGGTAATGAAAGCAGTCTTTATTTGATCAGCAGGATTGAGGGCTATCTGGTGGAAACCAGAGTAGGCATCTATGAAAGACAGCAGTTCACAACCAGCAGTGGAATCGATCACCTGATCGATGCGAGGTAGCGGGAAGGGATCCTTGGGGCAAGCCTTGTTCAAGTCGGTGTAGTCGACACACATGCGCCATGCAGTAGCAGCCTTGGGATCCTCCTTCTTCTTCTCGACCATGACCGGGTTGGCTAGCCAATCCGGATGCAGCACCTCCATGATGAAATTGCTTATCAGCAACTTGGTGATCTGGTCGCCAATGGCTTTCCTTCTCTCATCTCCGAAGCGGCGCATAGCCTGCTTCACTGGCTTGGCGTCAGGACGCACATGTAATGAGTGCTCAACCAACTCCCTCGGGACTCCTGGGAGATCTTCATTGGACCAGGCGAATACGTCCCGATTCTCACGGAGGAAGTGGATGAGCTCGCTTTCCTATTTCTCCGCCAACCCGGAGCCAATGATGGCTACGCGGTCGGGGAACTCAGGGTCGACCTGAACCTTCTTGGTTTCTTGAGATGCCTGGAACGCGGTCCCGTGCTGCGTACTCGGTACGCCTTGCGCACCAGCCTGCGCGGATTGCGCCATAGCCACCACCTCGTACATCTTTTTCTTCTCGGCATCAATCACCATGGACTCCGCCAACTGAGAACCAGCAGAGGCACACTCCATGGACTTCTTGTAATCACCAGAGATGGTAATCATGCCATTGGGGCCAGGGATCTTCATCTTCAGATACGCCGTGTGAGTAGAGGCCATGAACTTGCTCAGAGCAGGCCTGCCGAGTAGAGCGTGATAAGGGCTCTGATGATCAACCACCTCGAACTGCAGGCGCTCTGTACGGCAGTTCTCCCTTGTGCCGAATAGCACATCTATCCACACTCGACCAATCGGGTTGCACGAGACTCCCGGCACAATGCCATGGAAGGTGGTCTTGCTGGGTAGCAGCATGTTCTCGGCCAACCCAAGCTTCTCGAGTGTGTCCTTGTACACAATGTTGATGCTGCTGCCGTTGTCGATCAGCACCTTGCTGAACCTCACGTTCTTCTCGGGACCCAAGAAGGTAGGATCCACCACCAAAGCGTAGCTACCCGGGTTGGGCATCACCTTGGGATGATCTACTCGGGACCACTTGATCTCTTGGCTGCACCAATGCATATAGTGAGGAACAGCGGGGATCACGGCATTGACCTCCATGACACGCCTGTGCTGTGACTGCTTGTCGACGGGCTCAGAAGTGAAGATCATGTAGCTCTCATGGTGCTCTTGGTACTGGTTGGAGCCTCCGCCCCCATTGTTGCCGTTGTTGTTGTTGCCCTGGTAGTTGTTGTTGCCTCTGTTGTTGTTGCGGTTGTAGTTGTTGTTGTTGTTGCGGTAGCTCTCATTGTTGAAGTGACGGTTGGCTCCTAAAGCCACTTGGTTCACGTTTTCTCTCCTCGGAAACACTGGTGGCCGAGCTGCGGGTGCGCGAGCAGGCTGCACATTGGCATTTGCCGCTGGCAGAGGAGGAGGAGGAGGCAGACCTTCACTCTTGATCAGATCCCACCACTCGCACTGTCGGGTAGTGTGGTTAGCAGGCCTTGAAGGGTGCTGAGTGTGGAAACTGCACGGGCCATCCTTCATGTCGTCAAAGACGAACTTCCTCGGCTGCTCGGAGTTGCCGCTACCCGACTGGAGAGCACGGAATGGTTTCTTGTTGCCTTGGCCCTGGTTCTGGTTCTGCCCGTAGGCTCCAGCAGGTTTCTGCCTTTGGCTACCCCCAGCTCCAACAGCCACTGCGTTCAACTCCTCGGGGTCATACCGAACATCTATTCGGTCACCCCTGCGCTTGTTGCGGAACTCGTTGCGCTTATTGCTGTTGAAGTTTCTTCTCGGCTCGATGGAATCCATCAGAGGCTGAGTAGGATCGCCGAGTGCGTACTGATCCGCAATCTTGATGGTCTCCGCCAGAGTGTTTGGCATCTCCCTCTGCAACCTTTGCCACAGCATACTGCCATGTCTGCAACCCTGTGCAAACCAAGTAATGGCATGGGCTTCATTCACACCTTCACAGGTGTTCCTCAATGTGCTCCACCGAGTAAGGTACTCGCGGTCCGTCTCGTCTTCTCGCTGCCTGCAAGCGGACAGCTGCTGTGGCCTATTCGGCCTCTTGTAAGTGCTTGTGAAGTTGCTGATGAAGGCGCCCGAGAAATCCAGCCAGCAATTGATGCTATTCTTGGGCAAGTTGTTGAGCCAAGTACGAGCTGGACCCTCTAGCATCTGCGGGATGTACCGCAGCGCCCATCTCCGGTTGCCGTTCGCGATATGAACCGCGGTGACATAGTCATTGAGCCAATCCTCCGGCTTGGTGCTGCCGTTGTAACTCTTGGTGCCCCTCGCGAGCTGGAAGTTCTTCACGGACGGCTCGTTCATGATGCGCGGGCCAAAGCACTCGGGGCCGGGAGGACCCGTGTTCTCCAGCCGCGCCGACAAGCTGATCCGGTCCAGCTGGTGCCTTGCATCTCCAGGCGCCAACACCGCTCGCCAACACGATCCTGAATATCATAGCCAGCCATCTCCATGGCCGAGTAGCCGTCATCATATCTATCCACCTGCACAGCTGCAGGCTGCTCCACCGGGTTGGCGACTGGCGCCACTGCACGCGGCTGCTGCCTCTGCCGAGTAGGCTGAGCGGCGGGATGCTGAGAAGGACCTGGGCGCTCTCCAGCTTCGGACCTGGCTTTGAGCTTTATGGGCTTGAGAGCCTGCTCCTGCAGCGTTGTGTTTCTGACCGGACTGTCGCGGCACAGCGAGCTGTTTCGCGGCAACAGCCGGGTCGTACACCTGCATTTGCCTATCCTTGCCGGAATGCCCACTCCGGCTTTTCTCTCGGCTAGGATGCGGGGATGAGGCCTGATCGTTAGATCTGGCCACATGCGAGTGCACCACCTGCGAAGCTCCAGCACCCGGGTTGGCTTTCCGGAACTCCTCGTTCTGCCTAGCCGCCTCTAGCACCAACTCGTTCAGCCTCTCCTGCTGCCTAACGCGCGCGTCGCCTACTAGATGTGGCAACTCGGTAGCTACGGCCTCAGCAGCTCTAAGTGTCTTGGCGGGTGTGCTATATCTGGGTCGTGTGGAGGTGTTTGCGGTGGCGGACTGACTGGGAGCCTCTATAACAGTTGCCATCTCGGCACCTAGGTTGCGACGCGTAGCGCCTACTTTGCTAGCTCTCCTAACAACTGGTGTGAAACCGTGAGCCTTGTTGTACTCTAGCTGATCTAAGCTAAGCTCTAGCCTGATCTTGTCCAACTCCGCCTGCTCAGCGAGCAACTCCTGGCGTTGCCGGTCGAGCTACGCCTTCATGGTCAGGAGCTCGAGATCGGTGGGAGGCGGCATGCCCGTCCGCGCAGCAGACGCAGGGATTGTCGGAGTAGTGGAGAGCGGAAGGTTGCACTCCTTCTCGTAAGGCTTGTGCGTCTTCCCGCCAGCACTAGAGCCAGTGAGATCCTCGACGACGACCGCAGCGGTAGCAGCCGCGCCATTCCCGGCGTCTGCAGCCAGGCCAGCTACCATCACCTCCGCGACGTCCGCGGAGCGGCCCAGCGGCCTCCCGCGTGCGGCGATAACGGCAGGTGGATCCTCCGCGTCATGCACCAGCTCGGGGTACTCGCGGTCGACGACGGTGGCGACGTAGACGAGGAGCGCGCCGAAGGAGATCACCGAGCCGCCCTCCGGCATGGCCCTGCCGCCGAAATCGTTGGCGTTGTCGGTGACGAGGTCGAAGGAGCCGAATCTGTGGACAAGGCCACAGACCACGCGCTCTCCGGTAGCAGAAATCGATCCCGTCCGAACGGAAACTCCAGCCAGCGCCGCTGGTTGCCCCACGGTGGGCGCCAACTGTCGTGGTGGTGTCACGGCAGATGCCATGGGATGGCTAAAGATGTGGGGACGAAGGACGCTGGAGGCGCTCGGGGAGGGATCACGCGACGAGTAGACGCGTGAAGGATGAAACTGGCACTGCAAACAACACGATCTACCCAGGTTCAGGGCCCTCGTGAGGAGGTAAAACCCCTACTCCTGCCTTTCTTTATGTATTCTGATGTCTCACCGAGTAGCCACAGTACAATGGTTCTTGCTACCGAGTAGCTACTCTTCTCTCTCCGGGTAGAACTAGGTCAAGAATCTCTACGTATGATCCAGCCCAAGTCTCGTCCCTCGCGCAGGAGGCGGCGGGGCACCTTATATACTCGGTGCCCAGCCGGATACAGCCAAATACAAACAAGTGTCGACATTGTGTGCACACCGTCCTTCTTCCGAGCTTCCGCTGACAGCTTTGGCTTCTAAGCTTGTCCTGATGCGGAAAGTCGTTGGGCAAAACCAGGTGATCAGTCTGGTATCACTGCACCAAACACAGAGTAGGGCCCCCCTATCCTACGACGCCCTGCTGACACACTGTCGCTGTCAGGCACGCCGTCCTCAAATGAACAGTGCTGTGAACAGTGCCAAGTACGGACCCGGGATACGCGGGATCCGTTGTCAGAACGGCTCCTTTGACTCCTGGCCCGAGTAGATTCCCGCCAGTTTTACTCGGACCAGCTCTTCTACTCGAACAAACACAACTTCCTGGATTCATCCTTCTGACCATCTTTTGTGTAAGACCGAGTAGCAGTCGACCGGGTAGCGAGTACCGGGTAGGCGGCTACTCGACCAAACTTCTCTTCTGACCTTGCCTTTAGCACTTGCCTTTACCCTACTCGGGGGTAACCCCCCGACAGTTCACCTAGTTGCATAATCTAGACAATCTATATTTGAGCAATATCTTGTTAACTCGAAAAAGAAGCTAAAATTTGTAGTTAACCTATTCACCCCCCCTCTAGTTAACCTCTCGATCATTCAATTGGTATCAGAACCTCGTCTCTTTATATAGGGCTTTACCGCCTAAAGAGGAGGAAAGGATGGCTAATGATCCCGTCACCATGGAGGGGATTAAAAAGTTAATCCAAACTATGATTGATAGTTCCGGGAAAAAGATAGAGGGTCTAATAAAAGAATTGACATCTACATTTAATAAATCTAAAGAGAATGTTTCCTTAGATGAAAATGGAACCCCCATTCCATCTAAGGAAGGAACCGCAACATCGGTACATGCAAATGGTAGTGGTGGAAACTCCTTTGGCTTTGCTTATAACAATGCTCCTAATGTTCAACATCCACATGTTAATCATCTTGGTCCACCTCCTATGTTGGATAGGCATCGTTTTACTAACTGGAAAGCTTCCATGAAGTCTTACATGTGCAGCTCTTCAATGCAAATATGGAGAATTTTTGAAAAAAGGTATGAGCCAAAGGATCCCTAGAACTTAAGCTCAAGTGACATCATAGATGAGAAACTCAACGTTCATGCTTTGCACATGTTGGAGAAGTCAATGGAAAAGGAAGGAGTTGAGCACATCCGGTCCTTCACAAGTGTGAACAAAGCTTATGATTGCCTTGTTGATATGTTTGACGGCAACGTCAACCTTCAACGATCCAAGAAGTCAATCATCCAAAGACAAGTTGAACACTTTCACTTGAGTGACGGAGAGAACATTGAAGACATGTTTAGAAGACTCAAGGCTCTCGTAAATGACATGAGAGATTGTGGATTCAAGGATTGTACGAAGAATTGGGTCAAGGAGAAATTTCTACTCACCTTGATTCCATACAATGAAAACATGGTGATGAATGTGCAATCAAGGGCCGATTAGTTGGACCTATCCCCCAATGATGTTTTGGGTCTCTTCCTCACTCTAAAAGTCATGAAGCAAACCTCCGATGATGTCATGCCCCGTGTAAACGGAATGAAGAGACCCTCTCTTGCCTTGAAGGCCAAGGCCATTCCCCATGAAGAAAATGACTCAAGTGATGATGGTGGATCTACTCATGAGGTCTCCGAGAAAGATATGAAGACATCACATGAAGAATGCTTGGCTCTTACTCAACACAAGTGGTGGAAGAAGGGAGATTTTAGATCCAATGCCACCGAGAATAAAGGGAAGGATGTCTCAAGCATGAATAAGTCAAGAACTTGCTTCAATTGTGGAGATTCCGAGCACTTTGTTGCCGAGTGCCCCTTCATGAGTAGAATTGAAAATGGTGGAATACTTATTAAGAAATCCACCTCCATTCCCAAGTCCAAGAAATTCATCAAGAGAGGCCCTCCTAGGGCATTGATTGCAAAAGAAGTTGAGTACACATCCGGTGGTGAAGACAGTGATGGTGAAGGTGAACAAGTAGATATGGCGGCCATGGCTAGGGGCGTCGTACCTCCTAACTTAAGCGCTCTCTTCTCCAACCCAAATGACAACAAGGGTCCTTCGAGTCACAAGTGCTTCATGGCCAAGGGTATATCCCCAAAGGTGACTCCTACACTTAAACTTGCAAACTCTTCTACTCCTTCACTATTAAATTGTGTAGAGGACGACCCCTTGATAAACTTTGTGGATAAACTAGAAGGAGAAACTAAATCTATCTTTGTCTCTGTCATGGATCAATTAAGTGAGGCACATGGCCTCATTGATGAACATGATGGGAGAATAACTTTACTTGAAAAGTTTGCTCGTGATGATACTAGTAAATTTTAGGAGCTTGAGAAGGCTCTACATGAATCACATTGCTTTAGAGAAAGCATAGAGGAAACCTTTGCAATTGACATACCTAAAGTAAAACTTGATTGTGAAAATGATTTTGCTAAGGTAACGGAATTCATGGCCTTAAATTATGCAACTAACCAAGGTTACAATGAACTCATTAAGGATTTTGATAATCTTAAAAATGATTATCGAACAATTTCAAATGAGCTCAAGACCTTAAAAGGGTTAAAAATTGTGGATGAAAACTCTTGTATTACTAATCCTTTGTGTGTCAAGGCAACTCTCATTGAGGAGAACAATAGGTTGAAGGCACAACTCAACAAAGTTCTTGCCACATGCATTCAAGGGCAAAAGAACCTTAATGATCTTTTGAGTAATCATAAGAGAGTTATTGGCAAGGAAGGCCTTGGTTTTGGTTCCACTTCCAAGGTGGCCTACAAGAAGAAGTAAATTCCCTCCACTAACTCTATTGTTTTTGTGAAGGAGGGGGAGTTGGCTAATGATGAAGATGAGTTTGATATGATTTCTGAGAGTATTGTTCCTAGGAACACTACTACTCACAACAACTTTGAGGGAAAGTATAACCCATCTTATGTGCTTCTTAAATCTATTGATGGTCATGTTTATGCAAAATATGTTGGCACCTCATATGGTGATGATTACAAGCATGACATTTGGGTTCCTAAGACCATTGTGACTAACAAAAAAGGACACATCCAAAAATGGGTACCTAAGACAACAAGTTGATTCATTGTAGGGTTGTATTTCCAGTGGAACATCATGGATGATTGATAGTGGTTGTTCCGCACACATGACCGGAAGCAAGGAAGTGTTAGATGATTTAAAAATTCAACTTCTCAAATTTGCTCATGTAACTATTGGTGATCGCTCACAACTTAAGGTATTGGGACATGGCAAGGTGGTCATTTCTCCGAATTCATCCATTGAGAAAGTCCTTCTTGTTGATGAAAGTGCATTCTCGATATCTCGCTGTTTTGTGTGTTTGTTAACAACATAAAGAAGTTACTAACCGTATGCGCTACTTTGTCAAAGGATTTGGTATTAAATCAGCACGTATACGGTGTCAAAGAAATGGTGAAGAAATCGAAGATCAACAACTTTTCCGGGCCAGAAAAAGGGTTTTCAGAGTGCACTCCGGATTATTCCGGAGGAGTCCGGATGAGTCCGACTACAACGTGTTTTTCTCTGTTGCAATCCGGATTATTCCGGGTGATTCCGGGATCCGGATTCAGTCTGGACGAATCCGACTGCAACGTGATTTTCTCTGTTGCAATCCGGATTCAGTCCGGATGATTCCGACTGCAACGTGAATTTCTCTGTTGCAATCCGGAATCAGTCCGGATGAATCCGGGAATCCGGAAAAATCCGGAGCAATCCGGGCTGGTCGCAGTTTGGGAAGAAAAACGGCTAGTTTGAGTGGGGGCTATAAATAGTCCCTCTCTTTCTTCCCCAAGGGTTAGCTCCACCAGCATTGAAGCCTCCATTGATTGAGCTCACCCACCAAGCTAGATCTCCCTCCTCCTCCACCCAAACTTGTTGATTCTTTGAGGATTGAAGGAGGACCACCGGATCTACATCTTCGCCAACCGGATTTCCATTTCCCTCTCATTCACTTGAGAGATGTTTGCCTAGGGTTTCCTCATGTGGAGAAACTAGGCTTCTTGTTGCTAGTGGTGATTCAAGAAGAGTTGGGAGCCCCCAATTAAGTTGTGGGTGTGTGCCCCAAGTGTTTGTAAAGGATTCGATCCCCGCCTCAAAGGGGTTCAATAGTGAGAGGTGAACTAGGCCTTTGTGGTGGAAGTTCATCGGAGAATAGGGTGAGGCCTTTGTGGCGTTGAGTAGGCCTTCGTGGCGAGCTCACACCCCTCCAACGAGACGTACTCCCCTAAAAAGGAGGAACTCGGGAATACATCGTGTCTCCGTGTGCTTCCATCGGTTACCTCGTTCCTCACTCTCCACTTACTCGTACCTGTAGCATTTATTGTAGTACTTGTTGTTTTAAGTGTTGTCCTAGTTGCATTAATTGCTTGCCTAGCCATATAGGTAAATTCACCCTTAGTTGCACTATCTAGAGAATTTACCTTTAAGCTAAGCCTAAATCTTGCTAAAAATTAAAATTGGTCGTAGCACCTATTCACCCCCCCTCTAGGTGCCTATACTTTAATTTCAATTGGTATCAGAGCCTCGGCTCTTGTATCGGGCTTAACCGCCTAAGATTTTTAGTATGGGAGAAGATTCGGATACCGAACCGTCCGTTGACAAGGTGACCATGGATGATCTTAATGCTTTGAGAACTTCATTGACCTCATCCATAGACACCAAATTTGATGAGTTGCGTGAACTAATGGCACAACTCCTCAAAGCCAAAGGACCGGAGGTAGTCGAATCATCCCTTCCGGAAATTCCTTCGGAAGGCGCCAAGAAAGGGGTAAATGGTGATCCACTTAAAAATGCTTCCGCCGATCTATCCACTAAGAAAGGCACGGGTGGAGAGCAAGGATATAACGCCGTAGAAGGACGATATTCTCCCGATCCCCCCGTCCCTCATCCTCATATAATCCCTAGGGGAGACCCACCTAAAATTGATGCTTTTTCTTTTCGTGAATGGCAATACTACATGGAGACTCACTTGAACTCTTCTTGTATAGATCTTTGGAGGATCAGTCGTGATGGTTACAAGACATTTGATCCCAAGAACTTAACAAGAAGAGAAGCCATAGATTGCCAACTCAACTACACCGCCTTGTCCATTCTTCAACAAGTCGTGGGTCCTAACCACATGCCGCATCTCCAACAATACTCCACCGCCAAGGAAACATGGGACGCTCTTGTCATCATGTTTGTGGGCAATGAGAGCATGCAAAGGAATAGATATGATGCCTTGACCAATGAGGCCAAAGGGTTCTATATGCATGATGGAGAGGATCATGTGGACATGTACCGGAGACTCAATACTCTTGCCACCGCCTTCTCAAATGTTGGTGCCAAGTACATTGATGATGCTTGGATCAAGAGGAAGTACATGATTGCTATTATTCCATTTGAGGGCGCGGACATGAAGAGCATTCAAGGGAGACATGATTTCTCCTCCATGACCTCAACTCAAGTGATGCAAGAGATGTGCTCCTACAAAGTGCAAACCAAGAATGCGCTTGACAACCGTGCTAGGGCCATTGGAATGCACCAAGGAGCATCCGTTGCTTTGAAGGCCAAGGTGTTGTCAAGAGAGGTTGAGAATGAAGAAGAAGGAGAAGAGGCGTTGCCTCCTTTGAAGGAACAAGACTATGATCCAGTTCTAAAGGATCTCATTGCTCTCACTGTGCAAAAGTTTTGGAGCAATCCTCCCAAGGGCAAGAGATTTGTTGAGGAGAAGACAAGGTCTCGCTATGGATATGATGGGGCTCAAAAAGTGAGTTCTTGCTTCAATTGTCAAGATAAGCACCACTTCATTGCGGAGTGCCCTTATGAGAATAGAGAGCTCCATAGTGGCAAGCTCATTCGCAAGGACAAGTCCAAGGTTGAGTACAAGAAACCTCACTTCAAGAAGAAGCCTTTCAACAAGAAGTCTCCCACCAAGTTTGTGCTCTTGACTCAAGAGGAGTATGATTCCGGGAGTGATGAAGAAGAAGAAACCACAAGTGAAGTGGCCGCTCTAGCTATTTCTTATACTCCATCATCTTCATCCCTCTTTGAATCCCCCAATGATGATCTTCCTCAACGTAATGCCAAGTGCTTCATGGCTAAGGCCACAGAGGTATCACCTTCCCCCATCTCTAAGACCCCTAGCGAACTTGAACATCTTGCTAGTCTTAGAGAAGAAGAAGAAAGGGTCTCCTTGGACCATTTTATGTCTAACATGCAAGGGGAGACCAAGAAGTACATTGAGTATCTCATGAGGCAATTGGGAGAGGCCCAAGATGCTCTTGAGAAGAAAGGTGAGATTGAGAGAAGGGATGCGGATGAAATTGCATCTCTCTATATGACTCTTGAGGAAGAGCATGATGGTAGAGTTTCTCTAGAGGATGAACTTGAATCTATTGAATTAACTCATAATGAACTTGTCTCAAACATCACTAAGGAATGTGATCTTGCTATTGCTAAATATAAAAAGGCTAAAAAGGATAAGGTCGAGTTTGGGGTTGGTCATGGTAAACTAACCGAGGAGTTTGAAAAGCTAACCAAGGCTCACAAGGCGTTGGAAAGCCAACACTCATCCCTCAAAGAGTTGCATGAACAACTTCAAACTCAACTTAATCAAACTAACAATGCTAGCACCTCTACTTCTTCTTGTGATCATGCAAATATTATTGAGGAAAATGCTAGGTTGAAGAATGAGCTAGGAAGGCTAAAGGGTAAAGGCCCTCAAGGTGTGAAGTTTGTGACCCCTTCCCCACAAGTGGTTGCCCCTAACTCTAATGTGGTCATTGCTAGACCACAATTGAGTGCACCAAGGCAACAAGTGGGCAAGCAAGGTCTAGGCTATGTAGCCAAGAAGAAGAACAAGAAGAAGAAGAGCAAGAAGAAGACCAACAATGATGCTTCGAGTGGTGTTGTCATTAGGGACAACACTACTCCTAGTACACCCGCTCAAGAAAACAACATTGCATCGAGTAGTAGTGTCATGAGGGACAACACTACTCATAGCACATCCGCGGGAACTAACAATCCACACCATTTCTTATATGTTGATTATTATGGTGTTGTGAAAGCTAAATATGTTGGTCCTATTGAGGGTTTGATCGACTATACTATTTGGGTTCCAAAGACCCTTGTTGCTAATGTGAAGGGACCCATCTCGGGTCCTAACTCTAGTCAATGATCTCTTGCAGGGCTATGCTCCGGTGGGACTAAATGGATTCTCGATAGTGGATGCACTAATCATATGACCAGAAGCAAAGATCTTGTGACGGAGTTGCGACCAAATGACATCCAAGCAACCGTCACTTATGGAGACTCGTCCAAGTCTAAGGTATCCAGGTTTGGCAAGGTTGTGGTGGCTCCCGATATAACTATCGAGAACGTCATGCTTGTCGAATCCCTTGGTTATAATTTACTTTCCGTCCGCTCTCTTGGAAAGATGGGTTTTCCGTCTTTTTCGATGGTGATATTGTGGTCCTTTTGAGGAGAAAGTCTCTTGACGTCGCTCACGTGGGACATGTTGAAAATTAGTTGTTCGTGGTGGAATTTTCGAAGTCAACCAACTCTCAAGCAATGTGTCTTTTCGGGAAGGCGGACTTGGGATGGTTGTGGCATCGCCGCCTATCCCATGTCAACATGAGAACTTTGCAAAGTCTTCACAAAGGTGGCCTTATTGTCGGACTAAAAGAAAATGTTTCCTTTGCAAAGGATCGCGTTTGTAGGTCGTGTGTTGAAGGGAAGATGCATGACACGGTGCACAAGGCCAAGACTATTATCTCATCAAAGAGGATCTTGGAGCTTCTCCATGTTGATCCCTTTGGTGCCGTGCCCGAGGCAAGTCTTGGTGGAAATAAGTATTGCTTGGTGATTGTCGATGATTATTCAAGATACACTTGGGTTTATTTCTTCAAGTGCAAGAGTGAAACTCAACAAACCATCATCGACTTCTCCAACGAAGTGCAACGTCAACACAATGTGCAAATCATGGCTATTAGGAGTGATAATGGCTCGGAGTTCAAGAACTATAAATTGAATGAATTCCTTAGTGAAGAAGGCATTCGTCATCAATACTCCGCCACTTACACTCCTCAACAAAATGGTGTTTCCGAAAGGAAGAATCGCACCCTCTTGGATATGGCAAGGACCATGTTGGCGGAGTACTCTTCTCCCCAATATTTATGGGCCGAGGCCATATCCACCGCATGCCACTCCTCCAACCGCCTCTACATCCGCAAAGGCTTGGACAAGACCCCATATGAGATCCTCACCGGCAACAAGCCCAACGTCTCCTACTTCCGTGTATTCGGTTGTAAGTGTTTTTATTTGATCAAGGGTGTTAGGTTGTCTAAATTTAAATCCAAAACTATTGAGGGTATCTTTGTTGGTTACGGTGCCGAATCCCACACTTATAGAGTCTATGAAAAAGCCTCACGGATTGTCATAGAATCTTGTAGTGTGGTTTTCGAGGAAAATGATGGCTCCCAAGTGGCGCAATTCCATGTTTCTAATGTAGATGTTGAAATACCTCAAGAAGCCATAGGAAGGATGGGTGTGGGATTTTTCCGCCCCATTGAGGGACACCTTATGGCGACTCGAGAAGGACTATGCTCTACTCAAGTGGAGCCCTCCTCTACAATAGAAGAACAATCCAAGGAGCCAAATGTTACACCTAACCAAGAACATGTTCAAGACCCTCCTCTCATTGACCAAGTGACTCCGCAAGTCGTACCCACTCCTCTCACTAATGCGAGTCAAGGTCAAGGCCAAGATCAACCATTCTCTTCATCCTCTCCCCAAGTTGGAGCAAGTGTTGAAGATATTGTTGGTGATGATGATGATGATGATCAAGGACAAGTTGGTCAAGATGGGGACCCAAATGATCAAGATGATCAAGTGATCCCTCCTCGCAATAATGAGGAGATCGAAGCCCGTCGTGTCAAAAGGATAAGAAGAGCTTTGAAGAAAATTGATGCCCTAGACAACAAGGTCTTGGATGATGTTCAAACTCGAAGATCCACAAGAAGGCAATTGGCACATTTTTGTGAGCATCAAGCTCATATCTCTATGGTGGATCCTAAGAAGGTGCATGAAGCTCTTGAGGACTCCGATTGGGTTGAAGCTATGCATGATGAGCTCAATAACTTTGAGCGCAACAAAGTTTGGAGATTGGTTGAGAAGCCCAAAGATTGCCACGATGTTATTGGCACTAAGTGGATTTTCAAGAACAAGCAAGATGAGCATGGCATTGTCATTATGAACAAGGCAAGATTGGTTGCTCAAGGTTACACTCAAGTTGAAGGCATTGACTTTGATGAAACCTACGCACCTGTGGCTCGCCTTGAGTCCATCCGTATCCTCCTTGCTTATGCATCCTCTCATAATTTCAAATTGCAACAAATGGATGTGAAAAGTACTTTCTTGAATGGTCCACTAAAAGAGGAGGTATATGTTAAGCAACCTCCGGGGTTCGAGAATCTCAACTTTCCTAACCACGTTTACAAACTTGACAAGGCTCTCTATGGTCTCAAACAAGCACCTCGTGCTTGGTATGAGCACCTTAGGGAGTTGTTAGATGATCGTGGTTTCGAAGTTGGGAAGATTGAACCCACTCTCTTCACCAAGAGAGTAAAGGGAGAGCTTTTCATATGCCAACTATATGTGGACGATATCATCTTTGGCTCAACTAACCAAGCTTTCAATAATGAGTTCTCTAAGCTTATGACTGACAGGTTCGAGATGTCTATGATGAGAGAGCTTAAATTCTTCCTTGGCTTTGAGATCAAGCAATTGGCTCGTGGGACCTTCATTTCTCAAGCCAAGTATACCCAAGATATGATCAAGAGGTTTAATTTCCAAGATGCTAAGATCAAGACATCTCCTATGCAAGTCAAGTGCCCCCTATCTCGTAATCCAAAAGGGAGTAAGGATGTGGATCAAAAGTTGTATCGTTCTATGATTGGTTCTTTGCTCTATCTTTGTGCATCTAGGCCCAATATCGTTTTGAGTGTAGGTGTGTGTGCAAGGTATCAAGCGGCTCCTAAGGATAGCCATTTAATGGCGGTCCATAGGATCTTTCGTTATTTGGTTCATACCCCAAGATTTGGTTTGTGGTACGCAAAGGGGGCACAATTTTCTCTCAATGGCTACACGGATTCCGATTGGGCGGGTGATCAAGATGATAGGAAGTCTACTTCCGGAGCTTACCAATTTCTTGGTAGGTCCCTAGTGAGTTGGTCCTCCAAGAAGCAAAATTGCATATCACTCTCCACCGCCGAAGCCGAGTATGTTGCCGCCGCAAGTTCATGCACTCAATTGTTATGGATGAGGCAAACTCTCAAGGAATATGGAGTTCATTTGGATAATGTGCCTCTTTTGTGTGACAACGAAAGTGCCATCAAGATTGCATACAATCTGGTGCAACACACAAGGACCAAACACATTGAGATTCGCCATCACTTCATCTGAGACCATGTGGCAAGAGGTGTCGTGGGATAATCACGGCAGATGTTACCTGAGGTAACTGATCTGGGGGCAAGTCGACACAGGTATTTGGGAGAGGGTTTAGCTCGAAAGAGAACATGGTGATAAGCGATCTAGAAATCGGCGCTCAACTCGCCGAGTCTCGAATATGGCTCTCGATTTATACTGGATACTCGATAACAGGTGATATGATTATGTCGTGAATCTCTGTCAAGCTAAGCCTAGGGGCCGGTTTATAAAGTACCCGTACCCCCTGGCTTTCCCTCCAAGGCGCAGCTTGAGTCCTATCCGAACTCTGCTTACAAACCCTAGCTTTCCTTACCGCAACCCACAATCCGGGTTACGAGGCCTACAAACTTTGGGCCTTCCAGAAGTTTATTTATCCTTAGCCGGATCCCGCGCGGCGTCCTTTGGGCCGGGTTACACCTTGGAGTTGGCCTACCGGGTTACTATCCCCCATCAGTAGTCCCCAGGATAGCTTGGGCTTCCTGGATTCTTCCTTGAAGCGCTGGCTATTCCCTGCAAAAATATCAAACGCTCAAGCGTATGGAGGCCGGGTTACAATGCTTTGATAAACGGCTGGGTCCAACTCCATGGTGACCATGCAATAACCCGGCTCTCCTCCGAATGCTTCTCCTAATTTTCCAGGTCTAAGTCTTAATAAAAACTCCACTACTCTACACTTTTCTCGATAATTAATCCTGATACCACGGAAAGTATCCCTTTCTCTTTTCTGCCAGGATCTCTTGCTCAACACTCGACGCACCTCCCGTAAACTTTGAATAGGTAGCCGTTACCCCGCAATTTCCGAGTGCCGCCCGTTGGACTTAGTTTTCCCACCCGAACCATTATAAATAGGTCCTTAGGGGTAACCCTAACCCCAACGTCTCACCTTTCCTCATTCCTCTTCCTCCGTACCCAAACCCGCAGAGCGCCATTACGGGAACTCCGCGCGCATCACCGAAGCCCATTTGTCGCCGGCTGCGCTCCGCCACAGCGCGCTCAGCCCCGCCGCCGAGATCCGCCGCCAGACACCCGACCTGCCCGCCAAGAGTCGCGAAAGGGAACCAAGCCTGCGCTATTTGCCTCCGCAAGGCTTCATTTCAACCTCCTCCAGTAAGTCTCCGGCACTCATCAATCTGCCCTTGCAATTTCTTGGTTTTGCCTCAAATTGGATCTAAATCGACCCGCCGGCGATTTCTCGGGGCGCACCGAATTAGGTTGCTAGCATTCATCCTAACCCATCCAATAGATTAGATTTAGACTTCAGGTCACTCCTCTACTACCAGTAATCATTAATTTCGCCGTAAATCTAGAAATGGAATTCCCAACCTAGGCTCGAGCCGCCTAAAATTTCCGCCCTTGCTTCTGTCACCCGGAAAATCCTCCCTTTCCAGTTCATTTTCTCGCGATAGAGGCACGGACAGCCATCTATTTCTCCTAAACACTTATCCATACATTAACCTCCATAATTTTTTATAAGAACACACGATACCCGGACAATTTGTACCGCGCTCCGCAGAACTATACCCGGATAACATTTAACTTCCAAGTTGCCTCAATATCTCTTATCAATACTCGGCCAACTGACAGTTTCCGAGTCTCGTTTCTCATGTTTCTCTACCTGATGTTTTACAGGTTAACCCCATGGCACCCAAGAAGCAGGGAAAGCAGTCAGTCAGAGCCAAGACCACAAACTCCATATCCGCCAACTGGGCGCGATCTTCGGTCACCAAGGCCAAATTAGAAGAATTGGTCGAGCTAGGGGTTCTCCCCCCTCAAGAAATTATCCACTGGAGGGTGCCGGGTAACGAAACTCGGCCTACTCCGGCAGAAAACGAGGTAATATGCTTTGTTGAACATGTGACCCGGGGCTTCCGGCCTCCGGGTCATCCTTTCTTTCGCGACGTTTTAAGCCATTATGGCCTTCGCATCTTCGACATAGGACCCAACTCCGTTCTAAACATCACTCATTTTATCGTTCTTTCCGAGTCTTACTTGTGCACTCCGCCAAGTCTGGCCCTCTTTGTCGAACTCTTCCAGTGCAAACCGTGCCGTGAAAGTGGCGACGGCGCACTTCTTACTTGCGGCGGGGTTTCCATCCAACGCCGCAAGAACTCCTTAATGCCTCCTCTCACACTTAACTCCCACGTAAAGCACTGGCAGCTCTCATACTTTTACTGCCAGGACACCTCCCCACCCGGCGAAAAGAAGTTGCCGGGTTACTCGGAGGGTCAACTTGACATTTCCGAAGCCTTCAATAGGTTTGCCCCTGACCCGGAAAGGGAAGAAATTCTGCCTCTATTGGCCAAAATCTCCATCCTTTCTGCCCAAGGCCTCATTGGGCTTAACCTGGTGAAGACTTGGGTCGATTTCCGCATCCAACCCAACTCCATTCGCACAAAACTGATGTGCGAATACTCGGGGCAAACCACGGACCCGATCCGATACTCCACCAGCAATTTCGCTCCTAGCGATGCCAACAAAACAATCAAGGGCTTTCTGACGGAAAAGCTCGAGGTGATCCGGAACATAACCGGATTAGAACCTTTTACCCTCGAGAACCCGGCCCCCGCGGTAAGGACCTAACTCTAACAAGTTCAATTTTATTCGTTCCTCTTGGTACAACTGTTAATCCTTGCTCTGGTGTCTCCACCTCAGGCCGACAGTGACTTCTGGAAGGCGGATACTCCTCATAACTCCGGAAACCCGGAAGAGGAAGGGGATGCCGTTAACTCGGACGAAGGTACATACTTAATCCCCTTGAATACGTCATGCCCTATTTCTCATTTCCATACTATAATCTTGATTACTTTCAGAGCAAGAAGACCAAGACGAGGAGGAAGAAACGGACGGCAAGGTGGAGTCTGCCAGTGATGAAGATGAACTGGAGCCAGCAATTAAATCCGGATCCAAAAGAAAACCCCAAGGAATTGTTTTCCTGGTTTCATTTCATTTCCTTGTGCTTAATTTGCGCTCCCGTGATATCATTCATGAGCTAACCCTGTCATCACCCCTTTGGCCATACTGAAGGAGCCACCTGCGTCCAAGCGTAGAGTGACCCGGAACCATCCGGGTAACGAGACCCTTAACCCGGGTACTTCATCGCCTC
Organism: Alopecurus myosuroides; assembly: GCA_028641055.1. Classification (NCBI taxonomy): domain Eukaryota; kingdom Viridiplantae; phylum Streptophyta; class Magnoliopsida; order Poales; family Poaceae; genus Alopecurus; species Alopecurus myosuroides. The sequence goes on along the minus strand of JAPCYS010001209.1, from coordinate 30,021 downwards.
CAGCTCGACATACTGGTATTCACCATACACAAGAATCTTTCCCAAACATTCCCTCACAAAGTAATCTCACACCTTGCTTGGTATTTTTCAGTATCTTCCGGGTCCAGCAGCGGCTTTCCCTCGGACTTCGCGGTGAACCCCGGGTAAAGTTCTTTTCCTGATGTTATGCCGAACTTTTATCGCCCTTTTCATGACTTATGCGCTAACCGCACCCTTGCACTTTCTATAGAGCCACGGTCGTTGTTAGCGACCAGGAAGACATGGAAGTTGAGGACCGGGGTAAGAATAAACCGACTGACGATGCATTCACCACAGCTGGTGATGAGCAAGCGTCACCAACGAACCCGGCTAGGCAAGAAGCCGGGTATCCAATAGCCTCGCACGCAAGCGAGAAGGAAAAAGGCACAGCTGCGGGCGCAGGAGGAGGGCCAAACTCCGACATTCGGATGACCCGGGTGCCGTCTCCTGTTACGAAGAAAACTTCTTCTCCAAATTTCCACGCCCCCGAGCCTTCTAAATCGGATAACAATGATTTTAACCAGCTGATGAGTGCTCTCCTGTCCATGAAAGCTTCAGAGGGAAATGTCTTGGAGCGTATGGCCGCAGCACATCAGGTAACATTATTTGATATTCCTTACTGCACACCCAGTCCCCAAGTTCTGAGCATAACTTGCTGTTGTTGTGCTCGGTACTTCATACAATATTCGGCTTGTCATGATATCCGACTTACAGTTTCACTCGTTCCTTGCAGGCGGAAATTACTCGGTCCGACGAGGTATTACTCAAGACCGAGCAGCTCCTGCTTGCTGAAGTAAAGCGCAGAGAAGCCCTTGAGGCGGAGGTGAAAACTTTGAAAAAAGACGTCTCCAGATATAAGAAGAAGTACGACGCTGCCCAATCTACACTGAAAAACTTGTCGAACCAAGTTGCGGACACTTATCGCATCTTGCTAAGTAAGTTTTTGTTCGCGATTAACTTACATGCCTCTATCTTATCGTTATAATAATCAAGATTACTGATATGCTTTCTTTTATTTCAATTGCAGGTGCTAACCTTGCTGCTCCAGAGGATGATGCCATTGCTATGACTAAAACGCTAAAGACTGTGCTCCGTACATTTTTTGCCGGCACAAAGCTTTTATTGGATGCCGTGAAGTGGCCCTCCGAGGTATACCCAGGCGAGGAAAACCTCATGCAAGCGTTTTCGACGGTGCCTGGATGGGTTGAAATATGGAAACGCTCGTCTTGCCGAGTCGGTATGACCCGGGCCTTTACGCTGGCGAAAGCTTATTTTCCTAAGCTTGACCCGGCAAAGGTAATATCCGGGTTTCCGGAATTCAAGGCTGACGGCTCCAAGTTTACGCCCAAGGATTTCAAAGTTATACAATCCGTACGTCACTCGGCTACTGCTTTGGCCGATAAGATGGAACTGGACACAATCATGAGCTCGTACGACGCTGAAGGCAAAACTATTTTGGTAGAGGCACCCCCTCCCTTCGACATGCTGAAAAAATGGGCGACTGACCTGGCCAGGAGGAAAGAAAGCTGCTAAGAGAGAGGCCGAGTCAGGCTTAAGGCCGTCTACCTCTACGCCGGCTGTTCCTCCGCCTGTCCGTCCTGATGTGGAAAGTCCGGGTAATGCTGCTGGAAAGGCTAAGGAGCAGGTCCAAGACCAAGACCCGGAAGACCCTTCCCAAGATGCCGAGTAGGATGATGTTTTGTAAAAAACTGGTGTGATTTGGATGATGCGCTTGTTGCGCCATTGATACTGGTACTGTCACTTTGTACTTTTAACTCGTGATAACTTTGTGCCTTTCCCGGCTTTTGATAATCTCGACCCTTGTTTTTAAGCTTATTCTCGATACCCGATTGCTTTTGATTCCCTTTTCGAGGCTCGGTTAACCGAGTATCGTGGGCTTTGATAACTGGACTTTTCTCTAAGTCCCCAAGACTCGGAAGCCAAGGTTTTTCGAGCTTTAATAGATAAACAGCTTGTTTCTGTTTCGAAGTCCCCAGTCCCCATGACCCAAAGTACGAGCCAGGGGGGTGTGGCCTTTCTCAGATGACAAACTGCTCTTTACTAAGCCGAAAACCAATAGCCATTTACGTAAATACTGAAGTCATGCTTGATACTTGTTGAGTTTCCGGCTATTTAGCCTTGTACTCTGCATAGACTTGTGGTTTAGATGACCCTTTTGATTATCTTGTACTGTAAGTCGGCTTTCGCGTGGATACCATGTTGTTACATCTGTACGAAAAACAGGGTCAAGCAAGTCCCATTGGGCTGCATGGTTTGATTGTAATCGTAAGCGAACAGATCATGCCACTCTGGTGCGATTCACATCGAGCTTAAGTAAGAATAACCAAGAAATTTGGCTCCTTCGTCCGGTTATAAGATTGCAGCCGTACTCGTCTTGCAAGTAATCGGCCCTCATAACTCATAGGCATCAAGGCCAGGTCTCTGGGTTTGTGACTACTACTTAAGCAGTTCAATTCCCAAAAACTCATGGACGTGCAACGTATTTTGATGATACTGATGCATTGATAATAACAAATATCACTTACTTGTACTTGAAGCAAAGACCATGATAAGACTTGAAAACCATCTCTTTTATTGATACGAAAAAGTTTGCGCCAGCAGGCCGCCTCATTAAAAACCTCCCAGTCCCCTTAGGTACCCTGGGTAGGAAAAGAGCGCGTATGAAACCTGCTGGCCGTTACACTGCTTTAGTTCTTCCCGAGAATCGGCCCCAGGCTGGCACGGCCGATGCACATTCTCCATTTGTTAGTCCCTTTCTTAATGAGTACCGGGTTTGTTAGCCAATCCGGGTACGTCGTTCTTGTAGCGCGGCTAGTTGTAGATAGCGGTGTGCTTTCCTCTTCTACGCCAGGGAACTTGGAAGGACCTTTCCTGACGAAGGCCACCATCTTGTGATCTTGTTCTGTCCTAGTTTTTGCTTTATCCCCTTCAGAGGTCGGCCTTTTTGACGTTGCCCTTTCCTCCGGGTTTGCCTGCGATCGATAATGCTTGAGCTCCTCTTTCCTACAGGCTTGCTCAGCCATTGCTGCATCTCCTTCGTCGCATTCAGCTGCTATATCTCGATTTCCGTGTATGGTAATGGTCTTCTTAGGACCCGGAATTTTCAGCTGTAGATACACATAACACGGTCTTGCCATGAACTTGGCATAAGCCGGCCTTCCAAACAATGCGTGATAGGGACTGCGCAACTTAACCACCTCAAAGGTAAGCCACTCAGCCCGATAATTGTCCTTTGATTCCCCAAAAGCTACCTCCAACGCCATTTTTCCTTCAGGGCACGCTGAATGACCCGGCACTATCCCGTGAAAAACTGTTGTACTCTTTTGCAGTTGAGATTCTTTGAGGCCCATGCGCAGAAAAGTTTCCCAGTACAGGATATTGATGCTACTTCCTCCATCCATCAAGACTTTTTTAAGTTCATACTGTAACAGCCCAAGTATGAAAACCATCCCCTTAGAATGTTGTTGCATGTTTAATTAAGGTATTGCATCATGTCATCATATTGTTGCATTTGTTTCTGTTGTGTTGCATCTGTTATTCTTTGTTTTCACCATGAAAATCAAACAATTTCAAATGCTTGTTTTCATACTTGTTCTGTTACAACTTTTTGAATAAGAATCACAACTAAAAACAACCAATTTGTTTCATGTTTTGCCATAGTGATCACTTGTGAAAATAATGGTTTTAAATCAATTATTCATTTTCCAAACACACTTAAAAACCCAAATCAAAGCACCCAAAACAGAATCATTTTGAAATCATGTTGTTACCAAATCAAACCAACTCAAATTGTCTATTTACCATAGGGGTTACCCTATTTAAATGATTGATTTTATTAATGATCTTTAATATTAAAAAGTTCACCCAAAATTGGTTTAAATTTTAAACAACAATCAAACATTTAAACTTTTGAAAATAACAGTTGCCAACTGTTAGTAATTGACCTAAGGAGCTTCCCCAATTTTTCTCAAATTTTTCACTAACCAAAAACCCATCAATTCCTTCCAAAACATTTTCAGCAAAAAAAAAAGAAAAACAAAATAAAAGGAAAACGTTCAGGGGGGAACCAACAAGCCCAGCCCACTTTCCCTAAGGGCCCGTACCCCTTCATCCCCTTCCTCCGTACGCAGTGACGTCCTCCATGGACAGCGACCTGCGCTGTCACCTCCTCCACCCGATTCTCCCTCCCCCTCCTATATATCTATCCCCAAGGCTTGGAGAAAACCCTAGCCTAGCCCTAACCCTAGCCCCAGCCGCCATCCCTTCTTCCTCCCTTCCCTCTGCTCTCTTTTTATTCTCTGTAACTCCACCTAACTGACAGAAAAATGTCCTCCTTTTGGCTCCGGTGATCGCCGCCGGGAAGGCCTCCTCCTCGCTCGATGACGCCGGGAATGGAAACGGCGTACCGCGGGCTCTCTCCTCGTCCCCTCGGCGGCCACGGGGACCCAGCGTGGCGCCGGCGCCATCCCCGCCAAGCCGCCATCGACCTCTGTCTGCCGCCGTCAGGAACTGCTTCGACCACCGCATCCCTCTGTCCGATCCGATCGAGGTGAGCCCTCCTTCCCTCTCGCTCGCCTCTCCCTCTCCCTTCCCTTCTCTCTCCCACACCGCGCCCAGCGCCCACACCGTCGAGGCACAGCAGCAGAGATTGCTGCCGGCGACCATCCCCGTTGCTGTCCGTCCATGTTCTGTACGTGCAGAATTTTTCAGTTACAGCGCGCAACCATAGCCTATAGCCCCCCGACCTGCTTTCCTAGCACAAGCACCGCAGCCACCCCACTGGTATGGCGCGCGCAGCAAAGCCCCAGGTCGCGGGGTCGAATCCCAGCCCCCCCACATTTGCTCTCCTTTTTCCAATTTAACCAAGTGCAGGTTACTGCACCTTAACCTCCCGAGTTTCCCCCTCCTATCACAACTTACAGCTCCACCCCAATGGTTAGCAGCACCATCTCACAGAAGGAGGGCAGGGGTTCGAGTCCCCCTCCCAACCATAAAACCCAAACTTTTATTTCTATTTGTTATGCCACAGAACCTTCACAGATTTCACACCTAGGCCCTTGCAAATTATTCCTAGCCCCTGTAATATTTTTTTCCTAAGTCCCTAGTTACTAAAAAATGGCAGATTTGCATCAAATGTTCTAAAATGCATAAGTAATTCATCCCAACTCCAATTTTAACTTTTTAAATATGTTTTCTGTCCCAAATTAAATGTTCTTTCCAAATATAAAATTTATTTCCTGTTTTGAATATTTTAAATTGGTGCAAAATTTGAAAACTTGTCAAATTCACTTAAACTTGCAAAATTCATAACTTATTCATAAAAATTCCAAATTTCACAAACCAAATATGTTTTCCAATCAATTTTTCATGTACTTTCCTAATATAAATTTTGTTTGCTGTTTTGAATAATTTAAATTGCTGAAAACAACTGTTTCTTGTTTATTGCAATTAAAATTGCCAAAATAATAACTTGCTCATTTTAAATCCAATTTCCACAAATGAAGTATGTTTTCCATGCAAAATTAAACCCTCTTTCCAAATATAAAATTTGTTTCATGTTTTGAATAATTAAAATTGGTTAAATGATTTAAACCTTGTTTAAATCATTTAATATTGTTAAATTTATCACTTGATCAAAACAAATTCTTTTGGGACATATAAAATATGTTTTCAAGCCCTAAAAGTATAAACTTTTGAAATATGAATTTGGTTTAATGTTTTGAACAAATAAAAATTCAAATAAGTTCATGTTTGAATTAAATTCATTTAATTCTTGTTTAACTTGTTTAATTCATAAATAATTTATTTGAAATCCTTTTTCAACAAGTGAAACATGTATTCCAACTAAAATCTTGTTTTCTTTTCAAATATAAACTTTGTTATCTATTTTGAACAATTAAAAGTGGTGAAAACAACAAATGCTTGTGTGACACCTTTAAGAAACCAAAATTCCATAACCTAATAACTGAATTTCTAAACTTGTTAAGCCTTATTTCCATTTGGTTCTATTGTTGTTATTTTGCTGTTTTCCTCATCCATGCATCATGCTAATCCACTTTCATATAATGATCATTTGTAAAACCATTAATTCAACCATAATTCATGGTCTTTCCATATGCAATCCCAAATTGCATGTGGGTCCATTTAATCATGTTGTTATCTTGTCAACTAGTTTATTTTGTTGCATCAATTAAATGGTCATGCATCATCCCATGTTTGTGCACTATGCCATGATATTGATTGCTTATCTTTCTGTGTTGTCTGTTTGCTTCTTCTCGGATACACGACGACGTTGAGACCGACGATACTTACGACATCCCTTCTAAGGAGTTAGCTCAGTACCAGGCTACTGGGTTTGCAGGCAAGTTATCACTCACATGAATCATCGAGTTCTCTTCCACACTTGTTGTCGATACTATCCTTTTGTCTATTTCTGCTAGCCCTATGAATCGATGCTTGTTCTCCGAACCCATCACATGCTACCTTGAGCCATGATATTGCCTCACCTCCATACCTACAGCCTTTGTTTGTGCCTGTTCTATTCTAGCATGCTTAGGGTTGCTTCGCTCGAGCCTGTTGTCGGTTACTTCGTTTACTATCGTTCTATTATTACTTGTTACCGTTTCGGGGGCTCGAATATTAATCAATCAATCCTGTTAATGCTACTGTTAATAATAATTTGATGATAAGGCACCGGCAGGAGGCCCTTTGTGGTTTTGAGGCCTGCTAGTGTCGACCCCCTAATTAGGAAAAGGGTCTTGTCTACTGATCCATGATGAGCGCACTACCCGCATGTGGGAAGCGAGTATGGGCGCCCCCCTCAACTGACTCGATTCGCATCTCGTCCAAATCGCCGTACTAGTTCGGGTGTTCCATTTGCTGCATCATATGCAGGTACGAACCCTTGGCGCCAGGGTGGAACTTTTGTAGTCGGCATTTAGGGCGGCGTGGTCTTCCAGTGCTATGAGGGTCCCCTTTTCTTCGTGGGGCTCGATTAGCCGCGCACGCACAGCACGCGGTGCTTTGGGCTTGATGCGAAGAAGGGTTGGTTGTGTTGAGTACCCCGCTTGGTGGGGTGATTTCCCATCTGGCGGGTTATTCATGCGTGTACGGTTACTATGGTGCACCCCTGCAGGGTAAATCTTCTCGAGAAGCCGTGTTTTCCGCGGTTATGGATTACTTGGTGAAAGTACTGGCTAACAAGTACTCAGGACAACTTCAACATAATGATCAATCATGTTTCACCCAATGATTAATAACTTGACTAGTAATAGGTTATTCACACAATAACGTGATTCACCTTATTATAACGGTGTGAGTTATCCTCGGATTGCTTCTTCGGATAAGGGGCGAGATCCAGGATGGGTTTGTTTGAAGTTATCTTTCAGTTGGTTACAATTCCTCGATCTTATCTTTTCTGTTAGCCGGAACTAGTAGTATCTTCTGTAGTTGGTTAGAGCAGCCCGCTGCAGCTTTTATAATACCTATCTTCTTCCGTTGAACCCAAGCATCCCGGCTTGTGTTGACGAGTAACTCCTTGATGAAATGTGAGTCTTGCTTGCCAGTACTTGGATGTACTGACCCCTTTGGGGCTGTGGTTTACGCAGACGACGTTTCCGAGGATCTACATGGTGGCTACTACGTGGAGTATGACGAGACTGCTGACGAGTAGATAGCGGACCCGGGCAGGATCCGAGACTTTCGTGGATGGGCTCCGTCTGTTCGTTTCCGGCCTCTTAGGCCTATTTGGTTCTTGTCTGTACTCAGACATGTTGAATGCTTCCGCTGTAATGTACTGATGTATTGTTGGGACATGTGTCCTCTGAATGATTGTATATGCTATCTCTGCTCTAATGAGAGCTATTTGCAACCTTATTTCAATCTTTTGTGTCGTAGAGATTTGTTGTGATATCAGTTGTTCAACGCTGTTGACGTACCATGTGTGTATGGTTTGAAGTACGTCGACGGAAGTGCCTTTGATCTCTAGTGGATAGTTTACATCGACGGTGGAATAGCAGGGCTTGTGTTGTCGCGCATAAGCGCAGGCCTACCAGGAAGCTGGGACGTGGGAGCAGTTATGCCCCATAATCCAAGCATCTGCTATCCAGTTCGTACGGTGAGTATCCCCTAGAAATCAGGGTGCGACAAATGGTATCAGAGCCTGTCTGCCTGTAGGATCCCTTTTTACTGGTCGCAGTTGAGTCTAGAAACTATTTTGTAGCTATATAGGAAAAATGAAACGTGAGAGTAGGAATTCTGTTCTTTTATTTCTTTCCCCACCCACCCTCCCTTTTTCTGGTAAGGAAGTGCAACGTTGTTTTCCCTTCTCATCTAAACTTTCAAGTTAGGATTTCACGTATCCTGGTTTCTCTAGGTTAGTTATATCTACTAGACCATAGGAATGGAGGTGGTTGTGACATGATTTATCATGTTGCCTACTCATGATTGAGAACAGAGGCGTGTAAGCCCCGGAAGCAGATCCTCTATTCCTTAAGCAGTAGATATTGATCCTTTAGAAGCCTGGATGGGTTTTTCCCTAGTACCTCAGGAGTGTTTTGATCTCGTGTTTTCCCGATGTTGATATCCTGTTCTTCTCAACATCCTTTTCGTCCGTTGAAATCTTGTTGTTGTTTTCCACTTCAAATCTTCTACCGGCGTCTAATCAAAGTTTTCCCGTTCATCTACTAGACTCTATTCCAGCTAAGGTGTTGTTTGATACTGGAGCATCAAATTCCTTTGTGTCAAAAATCTTTGCCTCAACATACAACCTAACTCTGGTTCCACTAAGCAATCAACTCACTGTTCACTCATGTTGACTTCCAAGTTCAGTCACAGAAATCAAATCATAATGGGAGGCCACATATTCCTCGTTTCTCTCATGTTGCTGATTCTGACATTGATGTCATTCTTGGTGTTGCATTGATGTCAATAACGTTGTTCCACCCTTATTACAGATAGTCTATTCTCCAAATGAATCAAGTTCTATCCAGCTATACACCAACCATACAAAACCTATACCTCTAATTGAAAATATTCCGGTGGTTTCCAAATTCCCTGACGTCTATCCAATGTGCACGATGTGTTTCACGTGTCACAGCTCAAGTGGATCTTCCCAAGAAGTATCCGGACCTTTTCTTTTCTCAGTAGGAATCTCGGGGCGCGATTCCTTCAAGGGGGGGCGTTTTGTAACAGCCCAAGTATGAAAACCATCCCCTTAGAATGTTGTTGCATGTTTAATTAAGGTATTGCATCATGTCATCATATTGTTGCATTTGTTTCTGTTGTGTTGCATCTGTTATTCTTTGTTTTCACCATGAAAATCAAACAATTTCAAATGCTTGTTTTCATACTTGTTCTGTTACAACTTTTTGAATAAGAATCACAACTAAAAACAACCAATTTGTTTCATGTTTTGCCATAGTGATCACTTGTGAAAATAATGGTTTTAAATCAATTATTCATTTTCCAAACACACTTAAAAACCCAAATCAAAGCACCCAAAACAGAATCATTTTGAAATCATGTTGTTACCAAATCAAACCAACTCAAATTGTCTATTTACCATAGGGGTTACCCTATTTAAATGATTGATTTTATTAATGATCTTTAATATTAAAAAGTTCACCCAAAATTGGTTTAAATTTTAAACAACAATCAAACATTTAAACTTTTGAAAATAACAGTTGCCAACTGTTAGTAATTGACCTAAGGAGCTTCCCCAATTTTTCTCAAATTTTTCACTAACCAAAAACCCATCAATTCCTTCCAAAACCTTTTCAGCAAAAAAAAAGAAAAACAAAATAAAAGGAAAACGTTCAGGGGGGAACCAACAAGCCCAGCCCACTTTCCCTAAGGGCCCGTACCCCTTCATCCCCTTCCTCCGTACGCAGTGACGTCCTCCATGGACAGCGACCTGCGCTGTCACCTCCTCCACCCGATTCTCCCTCCCCCTCCTATATATCTATCCCCAAGGCTTGGAGAAAACCCTAGCCTAGCCCTAACCCTAGCCCCAGCCGCCATCCCTTCTTCCTACCTTCCCTCTGCTCTCTTTTTATTCTCTGTAACTCCACCTAACTGACAGAAAAATGTCCTCCTTTTGGCTCCGGTGATCGCCGCCGGGAAGGCCTCCTCCTCGCTCGATGACGCCGGGAATGGAAACGGCGTACCGCGGGCTCTCTCCTCGTCCCCTCGGCGGCCACGGGGACCCAGCGTGGCGCCGGCGCCATCCCCGCCAAGCCGCCATCGACCTCTGTCTGCCGCCGTCAGGAACTGCTTCGACCACCGCATCCCTCTGTCCGATCCGATCGAGGTGAGCCCTCCTTCCCTCTCGCTCGCCTCTCTCCCTCTCCCTTCCCTCTCTCTCCCACACCGCGCCCAGCGCCCACACCGTCGAGGCACAGCAGCAGAGATCGCTGCCGGCGACCATCCCCGTTGCTGTCCGTCCATGTTCTGTACGTGCAGAATTTTTCAGTTACAGCGCGCAACCATAGCCTATAGCCCCCCGACCTGCTTTCCTAGCACAAGCACCGCAGCCACCCCACTGGTATGGCGCGCGCGCAGCAAAGCCCCAGGTCGCGGGGTCGAATCCCAGCCCCCCCACATTTGCTCTCCTTTTTCCAATTTAACCAAGTGCAGGTTACTGCACCTTAACCTCCCGAGTTTCCCCCTCCTATCACAACTTACAGCTCCACCCCAATGGTTAGCAGCACCATCTCACAGAAGGAGGGCAGGGGTTCGAGTCCCCCTCCCAACCATAAAACCCAAACTTTTATTTCTATTTGTTATGCCACAGAACCTTCACAGATTTCACACCTAGGCCCTTGCAAATTATTCCTAGCCCCTGTAATATTTTTTTCCTAAGTCCCTAGTTACTAAAAAATGGCAGATTTGCATCAAATGTTCTAAAATGCATAAGTAATTCATCCGAACTCCAATTTTAACTTTTTAAATATGTTTTCTGTCCCAAATTAAATGTTCTTTCCAAATATAAAATTTATTTCCTGTTTTGAATATTTTAAATTGGTGCAAAATTTGAAAACTTGTCAAATTCACTTAAACTTGCAAAATTCATAACTTATTAATAAAAATTCCAAATTTCACAAACCAAATATGTTTTCCAATCAATTTTTCATGTACTTCCCTAATATAAATTTTTTTTGCTGTTTTGAATAATTTAAATTGCTGAAAACAACTGTTTCTTGTTTATTGCAATTAAAATTGCCAAAATAATAACTTGCTCATTTTAAATCCAATTTCCACAAATGAAGTATGTTTTCCATGCAAAATTAAACCCTCTTTCCAAATATAAAATTTGTTTCATGTTTTGAATAATTAAAATTGGTTAAATGATTTAAACCTTGTTTAAATCATTTAATATTGTTAAATTTATCACTTGATCAAAACAAATTCTTTTGGGACATATAAAATATGTTTTCAAGCCCTAAAAGTATAAACTTTTGAAATATGAATTTGGTTTAATGTTTTGAACAAATAAAAATTCAAATAAGTTCATGTTTGAATTAAATTCATTTAATTCTTGTTTAACTTGTTTAATTCATAAATAATTTATTTGAAATCCTTTTTCAACAAGTGAAACATGTATTCCAACTAAAATCTTGTTTTCTTTTCAAATATAAACTTTGTTATCTATTTTGAACAATTAAAAGTGGTGAAAACAACAAATGCTTGTGTGACACCTTTAAGAAACCAAAATTCCATAACCTAATAACTGAATTTCTAAACTTGTTAAGCCTTATTTCCATTTTCTATTGTTGTTATTTTGCTGTTTTCCTCATCCATGCATCATGCTAATCCACTTTCATATAATGATCATTTGTAAAACCATTAATTCAACCATAATTCATGGTCTTTCCATATGCAATCCCAAATTGCATGTGGGTCCATTTAATCATGTTGTTATCTTGTCAACTAGTTTATTTTGTTGCATCAATTAAATGGTCATGCATCATCCCATGTTTGTGCACTATGCCATGATATTGATTGCTTATCTTTCTGTGTTGTCTGTTTGCTTCTTCTCGGATACACGACGACTGAGACCGACGATACTTACGACATCCCTTCTAAGGAGTTAGCTCAGTACCAGGCTACTGGGTTTGCAGGCAAATTATCACTCACATGAATCATCGAGTTCTCTTCCACACTTGTTGTCGATACTATCCTTTTGTCTATTTCTGCTAGCCCTATGAATCGATGCTTGTTCTCCGAACCCATCACATGCTACCTTGAGCCATGATATTGCCTCACCTCCATACCTACAGCCTTTGTTTGTGCCTGTTCTATTCTAGCATGCTTAGGGTTGCTTCGCTCGAGCCTGTTGTCGGTTACTTCGTTTACTATCGTTCTATTATTACTTGTTACCGTTTCGGGGGCTCGAATATTAATCAATCAATCCTGTTAATGCTACTGTTAATAATAATTTGATGATAAGGCACCGGCAGGAGGCCCTTTGTGGTTTTGAGGCCTGCTAGTGTCGACCCCCTAATTAGGAAAAGGGTCTTGTCTACTGATCCATGATGAGCGCACTACCCGCATGTGGGAAGCGAGTATGGGCGCCCCCTCAACTGACTCGATTCGCATCTCGTCCAAATCGCCGTACTAGTTCGGGTGTTCCATTTGCTGCATCATATGCAGGTACGAACCCTTGGCGCCAGGGTGGAACTTTTGTAGTCGGCATTTAGGGCGGCGTGGTCTTCCAGTGCTATGAGGGTCCCCTTTTCTTCGTGGGGCTCGATTAGCCGCGCACGCACAGCACGCGGTGCTTTGGGCTTGATGCGAAGAAGGGCTGGTTGTGTTGAGTACCCCGCTTGGTGGGGTGATTTCCCATCTGGCGGGTTATTCATGCGTGTACGGTTACTATGGTGCACCCCTGCAGGGTAAATCTTCTCGAGAAGCCGTGTTTTCCGCGGTTATGGATTACTTGGGTGAAAGTACTGGCTAACAAGTACTCAGGACAACTTCAACATAATGATCAATCATGTTTCACCCAATGATTAATAACTTGACTAGTAATAGGTTATTCACACAATAACGTGATTCACCTTATTAACGGTGTGAGTTATCCTCGGATTGCTTCTTCGGATAAGGGGCGAGATCCAGGATGGGTTTGTTTGAAGTTATCTTTCAGTTGGTTACAATTCCTCGATCTTATCTTTTCTGTTAGCCGGAACTAGTAGTATCTTCTGTAGTTGGTTAGAGCAGCCCGCTGCAGCTTTTATAATACCTATCTTCTTACGTTGAACCCAAGCATCCCGGCTTGTGTTGACGAGTAACTCCTTGATGAAATGTGAGTCTTGCTTGCCAGTACTTGGATGTACTGACCCCTTTGGGGCTGTGGTTTACGCAGACGACGTTTCCGAGGATCTACATGGTGGCTACTACGTGGAGTATGACGAGACTGCTGACGAGTAGATAGCGGACCCGGGCAGGATCCGAGACTTTCGTGGATGGGCTCCGTCTGTTCGTTTCCGGCCTCTTAGGCCTATTTGGTTCTTGTCTGTACTCAGACATGTTGAATGCTTCCGCTGTAATGTACTGATGTATTGTTGGGACATGTGTCCTCTGAATGATTGTATATGCTATCTCTGCTCTAATGAGAGCTATTTGCAACCTTATTTCAATCTTTTGTGTCGTAGAGATTTGTTGTGATATCAGTTGTTCAACGCTGTTGACGTACCATGTGTGTATGGTTTGAAGTACGTCGACGGAAGTGCCTTTGATCTCTAGTGGATAGTTTACATCGACGGTGGAATAGCAGGGCTTGTGTTGTCGCGCATAAGCGCAGGCCTACCAGGAAGCTGTGACGTGGGAGCAGTTATGCCCCATAATCCAAGCATCTGCTATCCAGTTCGTACGGTGAGTATCCCCTAGAAATCAGGGTGCGACACATACCCATTGACCTGTGGTGCCACTACCAAGGCTAAAACTCCCGGGTGATCAACTCTGTCCGGATGATCCCTTCTGCTCCAAGTTACCTCCTGTTCTGACCATCTCAAATACCTCGGAACAGCGGAAGAGACTGAATTGACCGCTTGTTTCAGTATCTTTTTATCCTTGTTAGAGCCTCCAGTAGTGTGCACGTGGTATTGACCCAACTGTTTGGGGTTAGCCTGAAAACCTCCCGCTCCCCCTTGATTGTTGCCCGGATTTCCTGCTGCCGGGTTACCGGCTGGGGGTGGACCGTTGCCCAAATTTCCACCTGGACCCGGGCCTCCTCCCCGACCCGCTCCTCGCATGGCTCTGTTTACTTCCTCATTCTTCCACCTCTGTAAGTCGGCGCATTGCTCCAAGGAGTGATTAGCCGGCTTGCCGTTCCTGCTATGCTTCGGGCACGCCATCCTGAATATATCCCAACTGTTGCCCGGCCTCGGAGGTCCCTGATAGTGTCCTCCATTATGATTTCCGGTATTAAAATTCCCCTCAGACCTGGGTCTCGAAGACTCGGCTTCAGTATTAGCTACAAACTCGGAACCTCCTTCAAATGGGCGCTTGTTCTGACTATTTCCGTTATTACTCGGTGCTGATCCATTGCCGGTTCTTCCATTGTTACTGGTGTTCACCTTTGCTTTCTTGTCATCGACTTCCTCCTCTGTAGTGTCTGTTGCAGCGTGCTTGTTGCATGCATCCATTAATTCTCCCATTGTAACCTCCGATGCATTCCTACTGGACTTCATGCGAGTTAACTTTTGTACTAAAGGAATATACTTGCATGTTTTTGCCATAGCTTGTAGCGCATCTTTGGGCTGAATTTCTGTGGATGAGTGAAGTATCTCCATAACCCGGCGTACCCAACTGCGTGCTGATTCTCCCTTTTTCTGAACGCACCGCTCTAAATCATCAATAGTGAATAGCTTTCTGCACGTTCCATGAAAGTGCTTGACGAACGCGGTCTTCAGTTCTTCCCAGGACTTGATCGATCTTTCTGGCAGGTTGGTAAACCATAACTTTGCTGCTCCTTCTGACATCATCAAGTACATGAACTTGGCTTGAAGATTCTCGGATGCATTGCGGATTGACATTGCCATCTCATAACTACTCAACCAGGTTTCCGGATCCATGGTCGGTTCATAGTTCACTACTTTTCCCGGCTCTTTGAACTTTTCCGGGTAAGGTTCAGCTCTGATGTCATCCGAGAGACACTTGGGCCCTGCGAGGACGGTTGAGACTGGCCTTACTCGGGGAGTGTGCGATCCAGCCGGGGGCGTAGCGGGGTGCGGTGCTGCAGGCAACCCATGTGCAGCAGACCCGGCCCCAGCTCTCCGAGCCCTGGAGCTATCCACAACGGCCTGCGCCACCGATGCTGCTGGAACACGAGGAGGAGGCGGCATTTGCTGCTGCTCTTCCCTCCGCCGCGCCGAGTTTGCTTGAATATTCCCTTGTTGTTGACTGGCGTATGGCGTCCCATGCATCCCGCTTCTGTGGTCCGGGTAATTGGCCTGCTGTGCCACCGCAGTGTGCAGTAGATCGATCGCTTGCCGGGTCCTTTCTGCATGGGGCGATTCTCCTACCGGGATTTGGTTCAATGCAAGTGTTGCTGCATACACGTTGTCCATAGGATTGTTGTAGTGGCCTGCTGGTGTGCGAAACCGTGACGGCGGATGCGGTGGCAACTCGATGCCGGTTGTGACTCCGGTTCGTGGTGGGGGTAACCCGGCCTGCACGTTTGCCGCGCGGGTTTCCGCTGTCGTCGGCTGAGGCGCAGTTCCCTGGTTTACAGCTGGGATCGGTTGGTCCTGAGGCGTAATAAACAAAGCCGCCGGGTTAAGGACCCCACCCGTGGCCGGTAGTCTAGTTTGAGTTCTCTGGTGTACTCTAGATGTTTCCTCTCGGAGCCGGGTTTCCAGTGCATCCAGCTCGCGCTGACGCGTAGCCATCCCTTGTTTCTCTGCTTCCACTTGCCTTCTTTGCTGTTCCAACGCGCGGCGAGCCACATCCAGGTCCCTGACACGTTCAGCTGCGTTTTCTGGAGTGATAACCGTAGCGAGGACCGTGGGGTCTAGGATCAGATTATTGTCGAACAAGGCCGGGTGGCGCGGGTTTGACGGACCCGCCCCCGGTGTCCGGTTTCCCAGGAATCCGAACGTATTCGCGTGCAGCTCCTCATCCGCCGCACGGCTAGTCACTGATGCCGACTCTCCGTCGACCCGGGCCAGGATTGGGTTTCCGTTAGCCACGTCCTGTCGCTGTGCCAATGTCTGAGCCGCCCCGACCGGAGCCGTTGTCATGTTTCCTTGATTGAGGTTGGCTGCTGGAGCCGTGTAGACCGCCGCTCGGCGTATTACGCCTGTTGTGAGTTCATACTGCTCTTCTCCGCTGTTGTCTTCTCCGTAACGGTCTTCCAGCAGGTCCCTGATAGGTTCAGTATCATCCTTTCCATCGTCCGGGTCATGCGGGGCCCATGCCGGCTTCTCCGGCTGTTCCCACTGCACGATGGATTCTTCCATCTGGTCTGTTGCTCCAACTGATTCTTCTCTACCTGACTGGGCGCAAGTATCTTCCCCTGACACAGAATCAGATCCAACATAGTCAGGAGCCGAGCCAGAGGAACATACCATACCGATGAAGACGCTGATCCGGCCGATTGTAACGACAGATCCGGATTCGAGGCGATCCGATTCTGGCCCCCATCCGGAGTCGTCCACCATCTTCTCTCCTTTGTGGTCGTCGTAGATCTCTCCAACGACGAGGTTCCTCATGCTTTTCCGAGCTTCTCCCGTGATGTAAACACCTTTGGACGCAGGCCCCACGGTGGGCGCCAACTGTCGTGGGATAATCACGGCAGATGTTACCTGAGGTAACTGATCTGGGGGCAAGTCGACACAGGTATTTGGGAGAGGGTTTAGCTCGAAAGAGAACATGGTGATAAGCGATCTAGAAATCGGCGCTCAACTCGCCGAGTCTCGAATATGGCTCTCGATTTATACTGGATACTCGATAACAGGTGATATGATTATGTCGTGAATCTCTGTCAAGCTAAGCCTAGGGGCCGGTTTATAAAGTACCCGTACCCCCCCTGGCTTGCCCTCCAAGGCGCAGCTTGAGTCCTATCCGAACTCTGCTTACAAACCCTAGCTTTCCTTACCGCAACCCACAATCCGGGTTACGAGGCCTACAAACTTTGGGCCTTCCAGAAGTTTCTTTATCCTTAGCCGGATCCCGCGCGGCGTCCTTTGGGCCGGGTTACACCTTGGAGTTGGCCTACCGGGTTACTATCCCCCCATCCAGAGGGGATATTGCACTATCTTATGTGCCCACCAAGGATAATCTTGCAGATATTTTCACGAAGCCACTTGATGATGCAAGGTTCTTGTTCTTGAGGAATGAACTAAATGTGATTGATTCAAGGAGCTTGATTTGAAGATCTTGCACACACCCCTATAGATGAAACATGTTTGAGCTTAGGTGTAGGCATGGACATATGGGGAGTGTTATCCTACACATTGGGTTCTGCCTCCCCCATTATGCCCAAAGCAAAAAAAAAATCATTGTTATCTCTCTATTTCTAATGTTGAATTGTGAGCTTCAGTATTGAGTATTGGCAATGCCCCCAAGATATATCTTCGCGGTTGCATACCATGAACTCTTACATGGTGGCTTAGGCCACCAACCTCTTCTCGTTTGAAGAGTTGGTTCTTAGTTGGATATCTTGTGGTTTATTGTGTTATCCTTCCGAATACTACTTCTCGTTGCTATTTCTATCTTGTTTGTTTTTCCCCGAGAAGTAAGACTAGGAAATCTAACCCCTTGTGTTTTTGCTCTAATTATCCTCTCTCATGTTCATCTATGCATATGCCTTACTCCACACAACAGCACGTCTTTCCTAGCTTGTCAAAACTGTCTTTTTTGGAATGGTTTGGCCTTTTTCTGGCCTGTCCCGGATTCATTCTGCCCAAGCCCGGATTTTTCCGAGTAGGTCGGATTGGGTGCGGAATATTCCGGTAGCCGGATTTTTCCGGGCCATTCCGGACGAGACAGTTTTCCTTATAAATACCCCCACACGCACGGGAGGCAGTTTTCTTTCCACTCTTTCCACCCCTCCCGTGCCCTAGCCACCAAAATCAGCGATTTTCGTCCCCGTTGCCCCTAGGGAGGATTGATTGATCCTTCCTCTGGTCAAGGACCCCCCCATGGAAGGTATTGTGTTCGGCATCTCTTCTTTTTCGTTTTTGTTGGTTGTTTTTGGTTCTAGATGAAATCTCACCTAGGGTTTGATCTAGATCCAAGTTCTATCAACGTGTTCATCATGCCAATCCTTACCTAGATGCCATGGATTCGTAGATCTAGTCTAACCACATCACAATCTAGACTTAGATCAATCTCAAATCTCGTGCCAATCCCATGTTTTTCCAGCACTTAGAACACCTCTAGGATCATCCCCTTGGTACCCCTAATTGTTTGGAACAGTTTTAAGTCAAAATTTCGAGTTTTTGGGCATTTTTTCGAGTCAGATCGAGGAGCCCGGATTCAATCCGGACCAGTCCGACCCGTTCGGATTTTTCCGGGCTCAGCCGGAAAATTCCGGGCCTCCGGAATTTGTCCGGATGCTGCTAGAAATTATGAGAATTTGCACTTTTTCAAACCATTAGAGTTCCTTTTGTTCCCGTTTGGCATATGCACTTATCTTCTGTTGTTCCTATGTCCTCTATCCGCAGGTGACAGCTCAAAACCGGGTACCAAAAGGAAGCAGTTGGCTGGGAGGGGTTCGCGTCCCGTCAGGGGGCGCACAGCTCATGGGGGTGGTAACCGTGATGATCAGGAGGAGAGGGTTCCCACACTGGACCTCGCAGGTTTCTCTATCCCTCAGTGGAAGCATATCAAGAGGAAGAATCCATACCGCTTTCGTGACACTACCTGTGATGATCCTCGTTTCTGGACTAACCTTCAACTGAAGTGTTGGGAAGAGTTCTACTCAGTTGCTCGTCCTCTTGTCTGCAAGCAGTCCTAGATTGACATGGAGTTCTATAACCAGCACAAATACAGTGATCTCCGTCATATGCATGGTTGCCTTATGAAGATGGGTCTGATTCCTCTGCTAGATGTTGAGTGTGAGTATTGCCCTGACTTGATTGCCCAGTTCTACTGCACTTTCCATGCCCATGGTGATGCCTCTCGTACTGTGACTTGGATGACTGGGGACCAGAAGATCACTAGCAACTTGGGTGAGTGGGTTGAGGCTCTTGGATACAGGTGGACCTTCACTTATGCTAATCATGGTTTCAAAATCCATGAAAATTCTGAGTTTGACAACTCTAGCCTGGCTTTTTGCTATCCTCCTGACGCTCAGGGAAGGACTCTGCCCTTCAACTCTGCTATGTACCCCTACTACAATCTGCTGTCCAAGATCTTCCGCAACACCATTATGATCAAGGCTGGTGATAAGTCTGCCATCAGGGCTTACATGGTGAACCTCATGTTCATCACTAGGCCTTAGAACCAGAGGAAGATTGACGTGATGGATTTCATATACCGTGAGGTGTGCCTTGGGATCTGTGAGAAGAGGAAGCCTGCTTATGGTCCACTAATTCAGAGTTTCATCAATCACAAGGTTGGGGTTGAGATCATGGATTCCTATCCCGTGGTCAAAGGCAAGAGGATGGTTCCCTCCATCATTCGTGGAGTGGAGATTCCGGAGTACTCAAGGTCCAAGTCCAAATCTCCTATGGCCACTCCTTCTGCTTCCACGAGTGGTGGTAGTGCCTCTCAGCGTCCTCCCAGTGGCATTGCCAAGTTCTTCAAGGCTATGTTCAACGTGTGCAGTGACACCAGGGCAATTGCTCATGAGGCAAGAGAGTTGGCTAAGGAGACCCGCCGCATTCAGAACTCCGACCGCCGAGCTGCTGGGATTCAGATACCAGATGATCCTCCTTCTCTTGAGCCCACTGTCTATGTGCCATTTGAGATGCCTGAGATCCATGACGAGGACTTCTACTTTGGTGTGCCTCCTGCTGATGTTGAGGATGAGGATGCGGAGTCAGGGTCTGCTGAAGATGACTTTGATGCTGTTGGGCTTGGTGGTGGTGGTACTCATGAGCCGGAGGAGGAGGAAGAAGAAGACGAGGATGATGAAGATGAAGATTACGTGTGATTGCTTGGGTCGTTAGTTGGACTCGTTTTCCCTTTTTGGCGTCTTGATGCCAAAGGGGGAGAAGGAGTCTCATATTAGGATTCCACGGGCTTTGCAAGGGTTGGGGCACAAGTCTTTTGCATTTTGATTTCGATATTATAGGCTTGTGCTCCGGTATCTTTATTTCGTTTCTTTCGTTTGGAACTTCGTATTATTTGTGTGGAACCTCGTGACGTATTTGTGTCACCCTTCCCGTGGTTATGCTACTATTATCATGCGTGCTATTAATCATTATCATTATCTATGCATGTTGTATGAACTTGTTTAGACGGCTTGGTGTCTAAAACATAGGGGGAGCAAAGCCTATGAAGTGTGTGCCTCACGACACACATCGAGGAAGAACTCCGTCTATTTTTTGGACACCATTTCTTTAGTTCATATTGATTTATCCCCGTGAAATCTTTATGTTGTCATCAAACACCAAAAAGGGGGAGATTGAAAGTGCATTCTCGATATCTCGCTGTTTTGTGTGTTTGTTAACAACATGAAGAAGTTACTAACCGTATGTGCTACTTTGTCAAAGGATTTGGTCTTAAATCAGCACGTATACGGTGTCAAAGAAATGGTGAAGAAATCGAAGATCAACGAACTTTTCCGGGCCAGAAAAAGGGTTTTCAGAGTGCACTCCAGATTATTCCAGAGGAGTTCGGAATCCGGATTCAGTCCGGATGAGTCCGATTGCAACGTGTTTTTCTCTGTTGCAATCCGGATTATTCCGGGTGATTCCGGGATCCGGATTCAGTCCGGACGAATCCGACTGCAACGTGATTTTCTCTGTTGCAATCCAGATTTAGTCCGGATGATTCCCGACTGCAACGTGAATTTCTCTGTTGCAATCCGGAATCAGTCCGGATGAATCCAGGAATCCGAAAAAATCCGGAGCAATCCAGGCTGGTCGCAGTTTGGGAAGAAAAACGGCTAGTTTGAGTGGGGGCTATAAATAGCCCCTCTCTTTCTTCCCCAAGGGTTAGCTCCACCAGCATTGAAGCCTCCATTGATTGAGCTCACCCACCAAGCTAGATCTCCCTCCTCCTCCACCCAAACTTGTTGATTCTTTGAGGATTGAAGGAGGACCACCGGATCTACATCTTCACCAACCGAATTTCCATTTCCCTGTCATTCACTTGAGAGATCTTTGCCTAGGGTTTCCTCATGTGGAGAACCTAGGCTTCTTGCTGCTAGTGGTGATTCAAGAAGAGTTGGGAGCCCCCAATTAAGTTGTGGGTGTGTGCCCCAAGTGTTTGTAAAGGATTCGATCCCCGCCTCAAAGGGGTTCAATAGTGAGAGGTGAACTAGGCCTTTGTGGCGGAAGTTCATCGGAGAATAGGGTGAGGCCTTTGTGGCGTTGAGTAGGCCTTCGTGGCAAGCTCACACCCCTCCAATGAGACGTACTCCCCTTAAAAGGAGGAACTCGGGAATACATCGTGTCTCCGTGTGCTTCCATCGGTTACCTCGTTCCTCACTCTCTACTTACTCGTACGTGTAGCATTTATTATAGTACTTGTTGTTTTAAGTGTTGTCCTAGTTGCATTAATTGCTTGCCTAGCCATATAGGTAAATTCACCCTTAGTTGCACTATCTAGAGAATTTACCTTTAAGCTAAGCCTAAATCTTGTTAAAAATTAAAATTGGTCGTAGCACCTATTCACCCCCTCTAGGTGCCTATACTTTACTTTCAGTTGAGTCCATTGGCTATAATCTTCTTTCCTTCTTATAACTCCGTGAATGCAATTTTACATGTGTATTTGGGAGTCATCACGTGCTTGTACTTCACACTATTTCTCTTAAAGTAGCCTTTGTTGGATTTGTGGAAAACAGTATGTATATAGTGGATTTCTTGAAAGAAACTACACATATTGCCACTTGTCTAATGGCTAAATCCGACGTGGGGTGGCTTTGGCATCGCCGCTTGGCCCACGTCGGTATGAGAAATCTACACACTCTTGTGATGGGTGAGCATGTGGTAGGACTAACAAGTTTTTTTCCAAAGATCGTCCTTGTAGCTCTTGTATTGCCGGAAAGATGCATGAGAAGAATCACCCCAAGACATCAATCATATCCACAACAAGGCCCTTCGAGCGTATTCACTTGGACCTATTTGGGCCTCCCACATATGATAGTATTGGGTGAAAAAGTATTGTTTGATAATTGTTGATGACTATACAAGATACACTTGGGTTTTCTATATTAAGAAGAAGAGTGAGACTCAAGAAAGGTTCATATCTTGGGCCACGGAAGTGCACGCCAATGTGACACCAAGATCTTGTCTATTAGGAGTGACAATGGGTCTGAGTTCAAGAACTACACCATGGATGAATTCTTGAGTGAAGAGGGGATAAGACATCAATATTCCGCTGCATACACCCCTCAACAAAATGGTGTAGCGGAGAGGAAGAATCGCACACTTATTGATATGACAAGAACTATGATGGCCGAGTTCAAATCCCCATATAACTTTTGGGCCGAAGCCATCAACACCGCTTGTCATCTATCTAACCGACTCTTCCTACGTCCGATGATTGGTATGACTCCATTGAGTCTTCTAAAA
Source organism: Alopecurus myosuroides (assembly GCA_028641055.1). NCBI lineage: Eukaryota > Viridiplantae > Streptophyta > Magnoliopsida > Poales > Poaceae > Alopecurus > Alopecurus myosuroides. Next base: position 7,294 of record JAPCYS010001209.1, on the reverse strand, counting down.
ATATGTTGGGATGAATCACGGGGGCATCCCCAAGATTTGACCTTGCACTCTTCTTGATCATATATATCACCTCTTCTCTTGACACTTGAAAACTTCCTTCACACCATACTCAAGAAGTAATTCGCATTAGAGGGTTAGTGCAACAAATAAAAAATCCATGGGTTCTGTATGTAACAAGTGCTATTGATACTTTTAAACATTAACTACAGCCACTGATGTTTCGTCAAGCAAGGAAATCCACTTGACATCGCAAAAGAGCAATGCAAGAAAAATGGCAGAATCTGTCAAAACCATAACAGTCTGTAAAGACCATTTTTTCCGAGGCACTTAAGCTGCTAAAATCGAAAAACTTAGAGAACAAAACAGTTGCAGAATTAGCCAAGGAATAAGTGCAAAAAATTCCAGGCCATTCCGATTTTCTAGGATTTTTCACGATTTTTTACGGTGGACAGCAGAATTCTGTTTTCTGCGCAGAAATCCAAAAACCAACTCCAACTCTCGTCACAAATTTACTTGGCACTAATAAAACATGAAAAAAATGATACAAAGGAGTTGCTACATAAGTATACAACCCCTTGACTCAAATAAAACAGAAAAAATAAAGCAAAAATAAAACCATGGGTTAGCTCCCAAGAAGTGCTTTTCTTTAACGCCTTTTAGCTAAGCCCAAAAGAAAGAAGATGCTCACATAAGAAATATGAATTAAAGCAAAAGAGAGCATCAAGAAGAAAATATAAAACAAATTTAAGTCTAACCCACTTCCTATGCATAGGAATCTTGTAAAGAAATAAATTAAAGAAGCTCAAACTAGAAATCATGGAAAGGTAGAACCAGAGCAGCTTCAAAACTTTCAAGAAAAAGAGAGGTGTTTTAGTAACATGAAAATTCCTACAACTATATTTTCCTCTATCATAATAATTTCCAGTAGCATCATGAACAAACTCAACAACATAATTATCACATAAATCATGTTTGTCATGATCTAAAAGCACACAATTCATATCAAGCTCAAAAGCAGTGGGATCAATATTTAAAACCAGCTCCTCTTTTCCCCCACTTTTAGCAATATTAAAACAAGATAATTGATCACTCATAAAAGGTATGGGACACATTATAGAAATCATATTTTTAGTATCATTATGATTTATACCATCAAGTAACATAGGACCATCATCAAGAGCATTATCGTATAAATTTTCTAAACGAACTTCCTCAATATCATGCATATCAATAGTTGGAATAAATAGAGGATTATCATAGGATTTCACAAAGTAGCATGGATTATCATTAACAGTAGCAATATCATTCTCACAATTTTCATTCATAGTAGTATCAAGGTGATGACCCACAAGTATAGGGGGTGTATCGTAGTACTTTCGATAAATAAGAGTGTCGAACCCAACAAGGAGCAGAAGGTGTTGATAAGCAGTTTTGACGAAGGAATAACTGTAAATACTGAAAAATAGATTTGTAGGGGTTTTTGATATTGAAAATAAATAAAGTGCGAGTAAATAAAATGAAGTAGTAATAATTGCAGCAAGTGTCTGAATCCTTTCTTCAGCAAAGGACTAGCCGGTGGGTTTACTTATGATTAACAAACGTTCTCGAGGACACACAGGAGGTTTCTGTCAAGTGCTTTTGTTCCATGCAGCTGAATAATTTGGTGTTTTTATAAGTGTTGTGTGGGTGAACCTATGCTAATGTACCGTCCCATCCAAGACTAATGCATACTTTTTATTATACCCCTTGCAAGCATCCGCAACTACAAGAAAGTAATTAGGAAATAAATCTAACCACAGCTTTAAACCATGGGATCCTACGCTCCCTCATGTAATGGTTTCCTAAAGGGGGTTTAGGTTTCTGTCACTCCGGCAACCCCACAATTAGTAGCCAAATACATGATGCATTCCCCTAGGCCACTAAATGGTGAAGTATCATGTAGTCGACATTCACATGACACCACTAGAAGAATAATACCACAACTTAAATATCAAACATTAAATATTACTCAACATTACTTCACTACTAACAACTTAACTTCTTCCATGTCCTCAAGAACAACACGAACTACTCACAATACATCATATGGATCATGATCAGAGGTGATATAATGGATGATAACAATCTGGTCATAAAGTGCAAACACCGATAAATCTCACAAGCATCAATGTCGCACCCGAACTTCTAGGGGATACTCACAGTCCGTTAAACAGTAGATAAATGGCTTACGGGGCATACCGGCACCCGCATCTCAATATGAGCAGGCCAACACGTAAACGTGTGACAACCATTCTCTTACTATTCATCGCCTGCGCAAACCATCCCATAGAAATCCAGATACTTCCATTGACGTACTTCAAAACATACACGCATGGTACGTCAACGGCATTTGAACAACTGATATCACAACCGATCTCTACGACACAAAAGATTGAAATAAGTTGCAAATAGCTCTCACTAGAGCAGAGATAGCAAATACAATCATCCAGAGGACACATGTCCCAACAATAACATCATTACATCACAGCGGAAGCATCCACAAGGTTGAGTACAGACAAGATCCAAATAGGCCTAAGAGGCCGGAAACGAAAAGACGGAGCCCATCCACGAAGTCTCGGATCCTGCCCGGGTCCGCTATCTACTCGTCAGCAGTCTCGTCATACTCCACGTAGTAGCCACCATGTAGATCCTCGGAAACGTAGGTCTGCGGAAACCACAGCCCCAAAGAGGTCAGTACATAAACGTACTGGCAAGCAAGACTCACAGTTCACCAAAGTGTAACCCGTCAACACCAAGCACAGATGCTTTGGGTTCAACGGAAGAAAGAGGATATGAAAGATGCTGCAACTGGCTGCTCTAACCAACTACAGAGGTACTACCACTTCCGGCTAAGCAGAAAGAAGATAAGATAGCGTATCGTAACCATCTAACAACTAACCACCAAACAAACCCATCCTGGATCTCGCCCCTTATCCAAAGAAGCAATCCGAGGATAACTCACACCGTTGGATTAATGATGGTTCAAATTGTTGTGTCAATATAACTATTACTAGTCAAGTTATCATTAGTTAGGTGTAAGTTGTTCTGAGTACTTGTTAGCCAGTACTTTCACCAAGTAATCCATAACCGCGGAAAACACGGCTTCTCGAGAAGATTTATCCCTGCAGGGTGTGCTCCAGTACCCGTACACACTCAAGCCACCAACTAAAACTCAGGTTGGCTTGACACGACTCGAACCATCTCTACAGTCTGTCCTAGGAGCCACGGAGCTATAAGGTCCCAGCCACGCAGCCGAATACTCAGCGCGAGTGTGCAAAACTCCCGCAGGACGCAACACCCCGGCAATACAGGCCTCGCCCTATATGTGTGCGTCATCATCATCAGTAACCATGGGAGCGACCCATTCATGCGTATGAGCCAAATGGAACACCCGAACTAAGTGTGGCTCTTCGGACAAACTGCGGATCAGATCAAAGTCGAGGGGGGGTTCCATACCACCACCCGGATGCGGTGAGCACGCTCATCATGGATCAGTAGACAAGACCCTTTTCCTAATTAGGGTCGACACTAGCAGGCCTCAAAACCACGCCGGGCCTCCTGCCGGTGCCTTATCAGCAAATTATTATTACCCATAACAACAACAGGTGGATTGTTTAACATCGAGCCCCAGAATATAATAAAATATGATAACAGAAAGTAACTGGCAGCAGACTCGAGCAAAACAATCCTAAGCATGCTAGTAAGACACGGGCTCAAACAACGGGGTTTTAGGAGTGGAGGTGAGGCAATATCAGGGTAAAGGGATTCATATGATAGGTTCGGAGAACAAGCAACGATACATATGGCTAGCAGAAATAGACAACGGAAAGTATCGGTGTTCAATGTTGAAAGGAACACGATGGTTCATGTGAGTGAATACTTGCCTGCAAACTCAGCAGCCTGGTACTGAGCTAGATCCTCAGAAGGGGTGCTGTAAAGATCGTCTGTCTCAACGTCGTCGTCTATTCGAGAAGAAGCAAACAAACAAGACAGAAATATAAACAATCAATATCATGGCATAGTTCACAATCATGGGATGATGCATGTCAAGTTAATAGTTGCATCAAAAATAAACTAGTTGACATGGTAACACAATTTAAATGGACCCATATGCAATTTGAGTTGCATATGAAAAGCCCATGAATTATGGTTGAAATAATTGTTTTACAACTAATCAACAGGTGAAAGTGGATTAGTATGATGCATGGATGAGGAAAACAACAAAATAACAACAATAGAACCAATTGGAAATAAGGTTTACCCATTTAGAAATTTATTTATTAAGTTAGGGAATTTTTGGTTCCTTAAAGGGTTTACACAAATAATTGTTGTTTTCACCAATTTAAATTGTGCAAAATAAATAACAAAATTCATATTTGAAAAGAACACGAAATTTTAGTTGGATTACATGTTTCAAATGTTGAAAAAGGAAGTAGGATGAATTTATTATGACTTAAACAAGATTAAACAAGTTTTAAATGAATTTAAAACAAGCATGAATTTTATTTGAATTTTATTTGTTCAAAACATAATTTCAAACTCACATTTGAAAAGTTTATACTTTGATAGTTTGAAAACATATTTTGCATGTTCAAAAAAAAAAATTAATTTGAGCAAGTTATGATTTTATCAAATTTTAAATGATTTAAACAAGGTTTAAATTATTTAGGCAATTTAGATTATTCAAAACATGAAATAAAATTTATATTTGAAAAGGTTATTTGAAATAGCATGGAAAACATATTTTATTTGCATTAATTGGATTTATTATGAATTAGTTATGGATTTTAGCAAATTGCAATGGAATTATTTGAATTCAAATTTGAATTGCATTTGGAAATTTCAAAACAGAAAACAAATGTTACCATTAGATAGAGAATTAAATTTGGGGCAGTGCACATATTTTATTTTTGTTATTTGGAATTATAAAACTAAAGTTATTTGCATTTTGGTTCCAGGGGCCAATCTGTAAAAAGAAAGGACTTGTTTTTGAAACAGAAAAGTTTAAAATCATTTTGTTACCGCACAGGAGGCTACCCTGGACACTGCCAGTGGGCCTAGGCCAACGTGGCCCACGCAGCTGCACGCGTGGCGACAGAGTGGCTGACAGGGGGGGCCACCCTGTCAGCACTCGGTGCAAAAGTTTGGTTTTTAAATCGCGGAGCCGAGGGATCGAACCCAGGCCCTCGCTGCGCGCTCGCTAGTCTCTGAACCAGTGCGCTGTGCGTGTGTTTCTGTCAGTTAACAGGGCGCGTTGAGGTTATTCTTCAATACTGCAGTTAACTGAATTTTCAACGCGCGCGCGAACTGAACCTCGACAGACAACGATGCCGGCGGCGATCACCGTCGCGTTGTTGTGCTCGATGTGCTTGCGTGTGATGCGTGGACGTGCACGGATGCGTTGCGCAAGGCAGAGAGGGAGGAGGAGTGCACGGTGGTGGTCACTATCGTTGTCGTGGAAGCAGAGGGTCGAGGGGGGCGCGGCCGGCGGCGACGTCGAGGATGGCGGCGGTGATCCTGCGCGTCCCAGAGCCCGGTGAGGTGTTGTCGGGGTAGAGGCGAGCACGGCGGGCTGGTTTCGGTAGCTAGGATGGGAGGTGGTGTTGAGAGGCGGCGGTGGCCATCGAAGTTCAGAGGTGGCGCGCTCCGGCGAGGTGGTGGCAGAGAGGGGAATCGGCGAGGGAAAAGGAGAGATGGCGGCGGAGCTCGAGGGAGACGGGGTAGGGCTAGCTAGGGCTGCGGCGCGCTGCCCTAGGGGGATTATATAGGGCTGCGGAGACGAGGACGGCCGTCAGAGCGGCTCTGCGGCGACGTGGCACCGGTGGGATTGCCGCCGTACGCGAAACAGACGACGGGGGCGGCTGCGAAACGGTACCGGGCCAGCTTCGGGTAGGTTAGTGGGCTGGGCCGCGCGGGAGGTAAGCTGCCGCGCGCTGTTTTTCCTTTTCTATTCTTATTTTTCTGTTTTTTTTTTGCAGCAAAGGAAAATGGAAGAAATTGGTAGGTTTTGAGTTGCAAAAAATTTGGGAAAATTCATGGTTAGGTTAGTTTTTATAATATCAACTAATTGACAACTTTGTTTTTCCAAATCTTTCAAATTTAAAGTGCTGTTTGGAATTAATTCATATTTGGATGATTTGAGTATTAAAATGATTATTGAAACCAAAAAATTGAAATAGGGTGACCCAAAACATTAATTGGAAACAAATGAGTATATTTGTTTTGGTAATTTTATAATTTCAACTTGGGGTGCTGTTTGGTGATTTGATTTGAATTTGAAAGCAATTTGGAATTATTTAATGTAAATAGAACCACCATTTTACTAGTTGATCTTTATGGAATAATTGGAAACAAAATGAGATTTGGTTTGAACTTTTGATTTGAAAATATTGTAACATGACAAGTATGAAACACATCATTTGAAATTGTTTGAATTTCCAATATGAAAACAAGGAAGAACAGATGTTAAACAAACAGTAAACAAATGCAAACAAGGAAATAAATATGATGACATGATGCAATACTTTAATTAAACAGGAAATCAAACATTCTAGGGGTATTTTCATACTTGGGATGTTACAAAACGCCCCCCCTTGAAGGAATCGCGCCCCGAGATTCCTTACTGGGAAACTAAAAGGTCCGGATACTTCTTGCGAAGATCCTCTTCGGTCTCCCACGTTGCCTCTTTATCGGAATGATGCGACCACTGCACTTTCAAGAACTTGGTGCTCTTGTTGCGAGTCGTACGCTCGGTCTCATCGAGAATACGAACAGGGTGCTCCTCATAAGAGAGATCATCTTGCAGTTCAATGGAATCATGATCAACTGCACGATCTGGATCTTTGAAACACTTCTTGAGCTGTGACACGTGGAACACATCGTGCACCTTGGATAGTTTTTCTGGAAGTTCAAGACGATAGGCATTTTCCCCAGAGGTGTGCCAGGGTGGCCATACCCCTAGGTGGCGCGGCGCGGCCAAGGGGGGCGCCACCCCATGGCGTGAGCCCATGGTGGCCCCCTCTGGCTCTCCTTCTGGATGGGTTCCTCTTCTGAACTTTTAAGACACCCCCGGTGTCCCACTTCTTCTTCCGGTCTTCTGAAATATGGTATCCCGATGGTGCTTTTTCGATCAGATTCCTGGTCCCGATGTTTATTCTCCAAAAATTATAAAACATGCAAAATAAGATAAAATAACATAAGAGATGCATTATAACATGAAATATATCGATGAATAAGAAAATTTCGATATAAAATA